>JAHBCN010002211.1:96101-116101 GCA_019359885.1 Listronotus oregonensis
TTTAATATTTATATAACAATATTTTGATTTCTTTTTAAAGTACCTATAATAAAAGTATTTAAAAATAATTGTAATTTTTCCATTCTTGGTGCCGTTAATAATTGAATTGAGAGCTATAATGTATCAGAGTCAGCAAAGGTCGGGCGAACTTCTTGTTTTAACCTGCGCGATTATCTAACGTGAATAAAATGGCGTACTCGATTGATTTCTTTTTACTTTAAGTACTTCTTATTTACTTGAAGTGCTTTTTTTACTTCAAGTACATCGTAATACTTAAAGTACTTAGAAAAATACTTCAATTAATCTTCAATTAATTTATTTGGTCAAATCAAGTAAAAGTTCAATTATTTTGGTATAAATTAATGAAGTACAAGTACAAGTACTTCTTAATAAAAAGTACTTGAAATAAAATACTTTAAGTATAGAAAAGTACTTAAAGTTAAATTTTACTTCGAGTATTTCAAGTTTTAATAGCTCCGACTGCAACTTATATTGCAGCCTTTAGTGCAGTTGCAAAATGTAGAATTTAGTAATTGATCGGGAGCTGAAGGCATATTTTTACATATTGTTTAAGCATTTTAGTATACTGATGTGCAGCACTTCTATTTAGATGAAACTCTGCCTGTTTCTTTAAATAATGTATTTCACAAAAAAAAGTATAGTAACCTGTTCGACGTAAAAGTTAATCAGCTACAGTTCTTACCTGTTTTCTTTAAATACTTAATAACCTTTCAAATATACGCAAAAAATATTTTACGCCATTTTACCTCCTAGCCAAAAAAAAAAACAACTGTTCAAATCAAGGGCCTTATCCGGGTATGTATAGTACACCAAAATAAAGTTCTAAACAAAAACCCAGCTTGGTTGAAATTTTATTAAAGCCAAAATGTTTATTTATTAAGATATATCTAAATCTGTATTGTTACTTGAAGGTGACAAATACTAACCACAAGTCCTTATCCTGTTTACAATCGAACTTATTTTATATAACTTTTAAGAAAAAACTATTTTATTAAAAATGCAATTAATGTAATTTTTTTCATAATGGGTTGGCTATTGAGATCTAGTTACTTGTTGGGCTTTCGTATCTTTTCTAAAATTTGCTTGTTGATTTGTAACGCTAAAAAAATGTTTTAATTGCTAAAAACAATTTTAAAAACAACTGATAAGAATAGTGTTTGTCATCATTTTTGGAAAACTAAAATTAAGATATGTAACACAATTTTTATTTTGTCATTTTGTAAACAAATTACTTTGTGACTGTCATATTAATTTTGTAATCTTATGTTTCTATAAGCATCAAGTATAAATTAACTTACTTCTTGCCAGATATATCTTTTAATTTATTTTGATATTAATCAAACACCCACAGGGGCGGATCGTAAATTTGTGGGGCCCTGGGCTAATACTACTCGTGATCCTATTTGAAATAATTTTAATTTTTTTAAAAAACTGTTTTCTATAGAGATGTACATAGGTATACGGTATAGGAAAAAATATGAATTTAATAAGTGTACATACAGTACAAACAGCAATTCTACGACATTATTA
Organism: Listronotus oregonensis; assembly: GCA_019359885.1. NCBI lineage: Eukaryota > Metazoa > Arthropoda > Insecta > Coleoptera > Curculionidae > Listronotus > Listronotus oregonensis. The sequence continues at coordinate 97,653 of JAHBCN010002211.1, forward strand.
TAAATTAACTTTTTTGCATTTTCGTGCTGCAAATTCCTTTATTTGCTCATCACATTGTAAATCCTATGTTAAATTACAATTTATGGAAAGAATTGACAAATGGTTTAGTCGATCGTTTGACATTGACTTTGTACTATATTTGTTTTCTACATATGACATCCTGAAGAGAAATAGCACCCGCTTCACAGCTAGTAATTGGCAATGTCAAAAAATATTCAAGATGATATATTAATTTGGGAAAACCACAATAAGTTTCTTTTTATAAAATAGCATACAAATTTTACCGCAAGAGATGTAGGACTTCGGCTTAGACTGTAGTAAGTAAGATTTTAATTGAATGCACTTATTCACTAAATGTTCGTCTACGTCATCTGGAGAATAATCAACGATATTACCTACACTTTCCAGATCTATGCTTTTCTTATTTTTGTCTAGCAAATCCATTAAAATATTGATTTTTCTGCTGATTGTCTCTTAAACATGGCTTCTTTCATTTATATCCATAATCATCTTATCCAAGGCAACGATTAGCGTATCTTTTTTAAATTTTTCTGCGCTGAACACTGAGACTTAATCTGAAGACTTATCTTCAAATTTTGAAGTTATGTGTCTCTTGTTAACATCACTGTTGTTTGTCTTCACTAGTACTTAATTTTCTAGCTTTCTTTTCGTATTTTTTAGTTTCTGATCTGAATGGTGTCGTATGTTGTACACAAACTCTATTAATAAAACAACGAACTTGTTGTCCTCACAAATATCTAAACCAGGGCTCTGCATTTTTTTATTTACTACATAAAATCTCTTCAAAATTTCTTTTCAAAAGTAATCAAAATTGCGGTTTTGAGTTTCGCCAGTTTCTTAAATAAATTTCGTGTCTCTTTTTGGAAATCAACTTTCTCATTCTCATTTTCGCCAAAACTCTTTAAAATATTTATATTATTATCATTATTATTTTTTTTAAGCTTTGACAGACTATCTGGTCTGGCTCAAACCTTTTAACGTAAATTTTAGCTTTGTTTCTGGATTTAATAGTTCCCACCTATGGGTCGAACATGAAAAGAAAACATATATATTTTGCACTCCCCCCAAAAAATGTACAATTTCGGTTGCAACTTTAACAGATTCTTCACCAACTAGGTTAGGGAAATACGCACATAATCCGCAGATTTATTTTTTTGTTTTAGTAGTGCTTGTACCTACATCTTGTAGTGACCCGACATATTAGCAGCGTTGTCATAAGACTGCCCTCTACAATTATCCAGTATCAGTCTATTTGTTTCTAAAAAGTCTTGTAGAATATTAAATAAGTTTAAGCCAGCATGACTACTAATTTTAATGAACGAGACACATCTTGCATACACATTTCCTTGAAAACAGTATCGTAATACAAGAACAAGTTGGTTATTGTGAGACAGATCTGGCGTTGAATCCATTACAATTGAATAATACATTGTGTCTTCTTTATTATTTTGTGTAATTATGTGTTTGCCCATAATATCAATTATTTCCTCATATGTTCACTGTTTTTGATAAGTACGATATTATCGATATTGGTCGCAGCTCTCGTTGTTAAATGTGTTTACGAATGAGTGGATCGAACTCTGTCAATAGCTCTAGAGCACCCACAAAATTACCATTATGTGGTGAATCATATACTAATTTAAATCCTCTAAATGCTAAGCCCCTTATACTAAAATTTTATTACTGCAATAACCCGTTTTAGGAAATTGTGATAATATTTTGTTTCTTTCCTTAATTGATCCTGAAACTGTTTGTCTATAATTGTTATTTTCTTTCGTGTCAACCACACTAACAAAGAGTTTTTATGTTCATTAAAATTTTAGTGATTCTCTAAACATCTATGTGTTTCCAGTCAATAAATCCGGTTGTGTATTGAGTAGAGGTTTTTAGAAAAACGTTTGCAAGTCCAACAAAAAATAGTACCAATAGTGGCCGTTTTTCATTTTTTCAATGAACTACCTATTTAAAGATGATCCGTTTTAATTTTTATATTTCTATACACCGACCAAAGGCAAGAGACAGAAGAATTCCCTATTTCGTTCGATAGTCGCGCACACGGGTTGATCCATCTGGACTGCCTTATGTTTTTTTTTTTAATTTTAAATATTTTTCTTGTTTTTAATGGAGGCTGGGGACCCTTTATATCCTAGGGGCCCTGTGCTAAAGCCCAGAAGCCCTTAGGTAGATCCGCCCCTGAAGACATCCACGGTACGTTAATACTTAGGCATTAAGCTTTCGGGGATTGTTTCAAGATAAAAAAAAATCCCTATTACTTTATATAATTTAAATTCTATTTCTAAACTGGGCCCCTAAAATTCCCGAAACCAAAAATTTTTGGGCGAGAAAAGGGTTTTTTCTCATCTCATTTTGGCAAAAAAGTCAGTCAAAGTCTCAACGAGACGAGATGAGAACGATAAGCTTCTTTCTTGGCGGGATTGCTAGTTTACAAATGAAGTTTTTTCTATATTTGATTATATAATTATTATTTATAATATAAGCCAAATACATATTCATTTTAAATATGTTGTTAACTATGTTAAATTACTTGTTTAAAAGATATTATACTTGTATATTCACTGTTTAGAAATTTTAGGTATAAATATAATAAAACAAATTAAAACCAAACACCAATGTCACCACAATCAGTCACAATAGGGTTTAATGTCAGCCCATTTGGGTAATAATTTTTCAAAAACCTTTCATATCATGAGCCTTATTTTTTAGATGTATCTGCATAATTTCATATTCAATGAACATATCCTTTTTAAAATAAAAATTCTAAAATCTTTTTAGTGCAGGCACCAAAGGAGGTGAGTATGCAAAATGTGATGACCGGCAAGCATGGAGGTAAGTAACACGCGGCATCGTCATTCGGCATGCGGGTCGCAATTTTAAAAGTAACACGCGAGCTGGCCAATTTACTGGCACAATACTGGTGATATCGAGTTCTACTTCGCACTAGACTCTTTTACGCGAAAACATCCAATATCTAGAGTCAATTAAGCAAACAATTGAAACGTTTCCTTAATTGGGCCTTCAGAGCTAGTTGCACAGATTCGCTTGGCAAATATGTGGGAAAAAATAAATAATTGGGTGACAGAAAAATAGCGAAATAATTATTTTATTTATTATGATACTTACATTTTTTTACATTATTATACATTTTTTTCTAATTAGTTATCCTTTATTTTATTCACTTTTCGAAAAGCGAAAAAAAAAAACTAAATGACATGGTGGCCCATTTCATAATCATACAAAATATGATATATAACTATGAAATATATACATATATTTTTTTAAATGGACTCCATTTGACTTGAATGCCATTTTAATTAAGCGTAAAAACTAAATTTATCTTAATATTACCTTAGTTTAAAAAACATCCTCTTTTTACCCCTCTAAGAATGAAATAAATGATATTTTGATTTGTTAAAAGCCACTAAAAATATGAGTAAAAATTATATATTCTTAACGAAGACCGTCCAAAATATAGACCATCCCCCTATTTACCCCCTAAAGGGATGAATTTTTGAACAAGATTTAAATGGGACCACCTTAGATCCTCCTAAGTTGAACAAAAACAGAGTCAGTAAAATGGACCTCTGAACTTCGGACTAATCGTGAAACATACAAAACAAAATACATACGGGCAAATTGAAAACGGGTAAAAAATGGTTCTTTTTATAAATAAATTACTTAAGTATCTCTTTTCCGAATGGCAATCATGGGTGTAACTTACCTCCATGTAGCCAGCCCGCGTGTTACATTCAAAAATGCGTATCCCGAATGGCGATGCCGCGTGTTACTTACCTTCATGCGACCGGCAACTATGCTCACATTCTTTTACCTGAGACACCCAACAAACGAAAAACCCATGTTCCCGGTAGCTGTGCTGGTGCATTTTCTTTTTCCTTACCCCTCACTCAGCTCTGCACGGAAGAAAGTGAAAAAAATTCGAAAAAATATCAAAAAAGCAGTCCATCTCGATATGTAGAATTTAAAAATAAAAACTTTGTCCCCTTGACGATTTGGGCGAAATTTGACAGCTGTCATTCGGAAACTATCATTTGAAGTACAGAAAGCTTAAAAATTCATGGGACCTTTATTGTACGTCTTAACGTTTTAGGTTTATGTACGTAACAATTTAGTTCACAAAGTGGTTTATAAAGAAGTTGTCAACTTTTTTTGGAATTTTCTTGATTTTCAGAAAAATCGGAGCTCTTTAGCTGTCAAACGAAGCCAGCGATTAACATTTTTTTTCGATTTTCAAAAAACTAAGTATGCGGTCGGATAGACAATTAAAAAATAGAAAGATGTTTGCCTTTTGAAAAAATTCGCGCATACTTTTTAAAAATCGGTGAAGGAATGCAAAATCGATGGTCATGAAAACAATGTTGCACCAGTTTGGAAAAGTAAGACACTGTAAAATTATATATATATATATATATATATATATATATATATATATATATATATATATATATATATATATATATATATATATATATATATATATATATATATATATATATATATATAAATTTTTTTTTTTTTGATAACTTATAACATTTGCTTTTTGGTATTTAATATTTTTTCATCTACAGTTTTTTGTGACAATTAACTAGCTACAAGTATTTTTAGTTATATTAAGCATTAATTCAGTTAATTTACTTGATATCTAAAGGGCTGTGGTGTCAAAAATAAATGGACCAACTAAGCTCCTGGCAACATCCAGAATTATATTCTGCAAGCTTTTCTGAGTTCAAAACAATTTACAGATTGTGGTCCTCATATTTTGCATACTCAACTCCATTCAGACCCCGGTCTATTTGTTAATAGGAAGTAACTGATGCCTAAAGAGATATGTGAAAAAAATATTAGGAAACATAACCTTAAATATTTTTTTTTAAACGACAAATAGTAGGGTTGGCCATACGCAACACCAGAAAATTCTGGCGACTGGTTAGGTTTGTGTATCTAGCATGTTATTATCTTTTATATAATTTTGTTTGATCAGAAGAAGTACTACTTAGTCGCTGATTTAAATATATTTATTTTTAATTTTGTACCTAAATTACGTATATGGATTAAAAGTGTGTGTTGGCGCAACGTTACCTAAAAATACACCTAATTGTCCATATTGCTTCCATTCTTTTTTTAAAATATCCAGTGGAAAAAGTTGTTCTGGATTTTCACCTAGCTCCTTAGCAAAGTTGGAAAAGCTCTTATAATACAAATCTAAATAATGGTCCAATTTATCCATATCTCCTTTGGAAGCTCCGGAATAGAAGAAGTATGACAAATCATGGATTGGAGTACTGTAACGTGTTAATTGAAAGTCAATAAGTTTAATATCTTCAATTTCTCCAGACTCCTAAAAATACATTTCTATACTTAGGACTTTTTTTATATATGACTACATATCATCATGTAGAAGTCGTGTTTTTAATTACAATTAAAGATACAAAATATCTAAGCATAGGGTTTCTTAAGTAAAATTAAAAAATATAATTACGGCTGAAGGCAAACTTTGCTAAGTAATAAAAAAATAAAGCTTCAAAAATAATGAAGAGTTTTGGTCCGCTGCTGCTTCAGGATTTTTGGGAAAGATAACATATCTTATGGGCCGATAGAGTTTTAGACAAAACAATATAATCACTATAATAGACATGCTTATCAAGTGGAAGTTGAATTTAAGAAATGACCAGCGTCCAGCGATGTCCATCTTAGGTAATTCTAATATAAGAAATCAGTATATGAAAACATATTTTAAATTATCGCTACTTAGGAAAAATTTGGCACACTTAGAGCCTGGATTTGCAAAACAATATGAAAAAAATTATGCAGATGATAATAAAAATGCAAAGCTCATAAAATAAAACATACATCTGGAACTGCCAAGACGGCAGCACATATTTTAATATATTCGAAAATTCTTACATTTTATTTAGTCTAACATATTTCAAGAAGCCAATTTGGCGCTTAAAAATATAAATTTATTAAATAGAAACCTAACTTTAAACCTCTACGCTATGCAGGCGATCAAGTTTATGTAATCGATCTATATCTAAAACTTGCGACAAAAAATACAGTGGTATGATGCTACAACTATTATGTTGCATCATAGCTTAACAATAACGGGCTTTATTTTTTGAGAAAAAAAACCTCCCTCCTAACCAGAATTAACCTAAACATTAAAAATGATTATTTTTGTTTTATAATCCAAAAAAATAATATTACTTTTTATTATTAATATATCATCTTTTATTAGATATTTTACATATATAAAGTAACATTAGATATGTAATCGCTAATCGAATTTATGACAAGTTTACTAGCGCGCACTAAACAAACAATAAGGTTATCCAGCATGCTTACCATAGGAAAAGACAGGGTAAGCTATGTTATAATAAATTTAAGCTCACTGGCGGTTATCACATAGCGTTAAATTATAATTTAAATTTATCTCATCAAAAACACTTATAAAAAATAAGGGCCAAGTTTTTATTCAAATATCTTGGCTCCCGCTCACAATTTTGTTCCAACCTTTTTTCACTTGGCAAGTTTTTTGTTCTGTCTGTATTAATGAATCTTCTTTTTTTATAAATACTGACAGTTTTTTTTTATGAATACAAACAAATCAGCAAAAACCTTGAGAATCCAAAAAAGGGATCCTAAGTGTCTATAGTGTGATCTCTTCTCTTTTTTTTAAGTTTAGTGAATGAAAAAAGTGGATCTCATGCCATTTTTTAGTATACCTGGCTCTGTAGAAAGAACCTAACCTTTTGACTGAAAATAAAGTACGAGAATTGTTCATTTTATTGTTCCTTAAATCTCGTCTGGTTTAAGGTCTAAAAGGTAAAGTGTAGCAATTTTCTTAGTTTAGTAAATAAAATCTTCCCTGCATTTTAAATTGAAAGATAATAATTATAACCTTAGAAAGTCAGGTTCAATCAGATTACAAACTTCCAAAATACCATGCCAGTATACGATATTTTCGCCCATATTTCAGGGTGTTCCAAGTAAAAATGTGCAGTCTTTAATTTTTACCTTTACTTGTGTCCTAATTATTACATACTAAAGTGTTTTACTCCCATGAGAAGGACTTAATAATTTTGACGTGCCAGTGAGTGAGTACGTCATTTAGTCAGTAGTAGTAAAATGGGCGCTTTTTAAAATTAAAAAGCTTAGAAACGACTTGACATAACCTTCTCAATTTTTGCACAGGTAATTACAATACTTATGTCAATTGCATACCAAATCGCATACCTTTATGTAATGATAGCGAAATTATATCAAAGGAGAAAACACGCTTAAATAATTTGTGTAATATACACACCGGGTCGGTATGGCAACGTACGGTAACCAATTTAAATAAGTTACAATTATTTATGCGTATTTTCGTAACAAAAATGAAATACACGATTATGAGCACCTTTAAAACTGTTACCGCAAGACGATATTCCCGAGCCTAAGAGTATTGTATTTGTGATAACTTAAGGGCGTGTTTACACCAAAGTTGACAAAAGATTGTTTGTGGAAAACTGAAAGTTGTCAACTAAAAGTTGCTCTTCTTAAATTTGAGTAACAAGTGGAAGATTTTTTGTAGAAAACTAAAGGTTGATTTTCTCAAATTTAGAACAACAAGCGGAAAACTTGTTGACAAAAAATTGGCGCGAAAGGTTTAGGCAGTGGATCTCCAGTTCTCCATTAGTTTTTACAAGTTTCTTTGATGCTTACCGAAACTCCGCAGGAAACCAAAATTTAGTGGAAGATTTGTCTCTCCACAAGTGGAAGACAGAAAAAGTTGCTGTATTTTGTAAAAAAAGCAACAAATTGCCGCAACTTGTGAAAAACTTAGTGGAATAATTTGGTGTAAACGCGGCTTAAAAGCCCTTAAATGGAGATCATAGACCAAACAATTTAAAAAAAGTCAGAAAAATCCTTAAAAAGAATAACTATTCAACTAAATTTACTGAACCAATCATTAAAACACGAATAAACAAAATATATATTTCAAATAAAAACATTAAGCACACATCGGAATATAAAAAATATATTTCCTTTCCATATTTTTCAGAAGTACCTAACACAAAAAAATCAAACATGCTCTTGAGCCTACAAAATTCATATTGCAGAAAAACCTAAAAACAGCTCTTCAAATATATTTGCAAAACTTAAACCTACAATTAAGAATCCAAATCAAACAAATTTTATATACTAAATTGACTGTCCAGTAACATTAATTGATCAAACAAGACAATACCTAAAAAACAAAATAAAAAAACATTAAAAAAGCATAAGATCTCCCAACAATTACCACACAGCCTTGTCAAATCACGCACTAGATAACTTACATAATTTTGACTTTATCAACGTTAATAGTTTGGAATTTGAAAATAATAACAAAAAAAGAAATATAAGCAATAACGTGCATTAAAAAAAACACACAATACCGTAAATTTTAGAAGAGACACGGAAGGTCTAAGCTTTTTTTACAATAATTTATTAATGCAAAAGAAAACAAAACAAACTTAAGCATCCCAATAAAACCATTTGTATAAACTAACCCTGGTAAATCTAGTAGTAGGGACATAGTTTCGGTTAGATTTTTATTTTAAAAATGAGCGAAAACCCAAAAAATAAACAATAAAGTATAATTGATTCAAACGGTCAAGAAAACAAAATTATGTTACAAAAAATAATCTTAATTAAATAGTGAAAGAATACATAAAAATTGGTAGCACATCAACATATAACGGATTCCTAACTGGCCTTCTAAAACTTACAATTTTACCACTAGAAGAATCCAAATTATGCCTGTTAGTAAATCGACACATTTTTGAGAGTGGGGAGAAATAACCCGAATTTATATAATAAAACGAAACATGGAACCATTGCCACGAGTTTGGTGTGGTGTAATTAAGAACATTTTTTGTAAGAGAGGAGGTCAAGAAATACTGCCACTTAATAAAAAAAGAACACAAGAATTATGCGTTTTCTTAAGTGATAACAATAACAGCATTTGATACTGAGCTATAATCAATATAAAACTCTTTTTGGTAAGACATAATAAATGACGCAGAAATCCTAAGCACAATATAAATTTTACTTTATTTATAAAAGATTAAATTAGTAGGATTAGAAATGCCTAAATCCAATGTGCAAATTTATTAACATGCATATTTGTTTGCCTTCCTGTATTTAAACAGTGTTTCTACGACTAAATCTCGCTTTGGTTAAATTGCGGATTGGCCTTTTTTATATGAGTAAATAAGTTTTGTAAAACATATTAAAGAACTACTGACCTTCATATGGACCGGCAAAGGGTATCAGATGCGCAGTTCAAAAGTTGGATTTTATGGGCGAAAATATATGTCCGTGTGTTGTGGTGGTAGTCATCGCTGAGGATCCTAAATCATGCGCAGATCGGACCGGCAGACCGATGTTATTTTCAGGTTTGTCGCCAGCCAGTTCCGTACCGGCTGCTTCTGTGAGATTTCTTTACTTTTTGAACTGACTTATTTTTTGATTTGTAATAGAATTTCTTTATAATTATAGATTCTGAACAAGTTTTATTAACTTATTTTGTGTAGTGGTAGCATTTATACATTTCTTTAGTTCATAAAAAATGTATAAACTGTTTTTGGTGATCCGCTTGGAAAGCGAACATTCGTGCAAGAGAGAAAGAATAGCGGCATAACCTGTCTCTTTCCCTCCAACGTGATATTGGTATGTGGAAGGAACATATAAACCCCGCTCTGCGTGCTAATTGGTCGGCCTCTTCTCGTTGATTAATCGACACGTTGGAGCCACAGAGAAAGGTTATACTATGATTCTTTTTTCTCTCCCGCATGCTTATTCGCACTGCCAAGTGGCAAGGCTGTCTCTAGTAAATGTATTCTCGTTTTGTATAAATACGTTTAAGATGTTTACAATATCTTATTATCGATATCAAAAGTCTAAGCAAAAAAAGAGCTAACGTTATTTGTACAAACATTTTTCCCCTTTGTTTATAAATTTGTTTCAAACTTCGTTCAATCTTCATCGTTTTTGAACTAACATAAAACCGTGTAAAGTAGACACTCACGCGTTTAATCGATTTTAACAGTTTCAAAACCGTTTCACGGCGGCGGAGGTACAAAGACTGGGTACTGAAACCCTATCTTTTATTAGCTTCTATTTTTTGCTATTTAAATTTTGTAATACTAATTTTTTTACCTCATTGTTTATATTACTACCTAACATAATTTATATATGTATAGAAACATAAAACAAAAAAATTCAATATCTTAATATAGACCTGGAGCCAAGAGGGTTTTTGCATGTATCATAGGCCCCACGCCGAGGCCTTGGGGGTTGATAGAAATCGTTATTTTCCACTTTAAATTCTTGGTATGGCATCCCTAAAGTGTAGCTTTTAGGAGGGGTGAATTTTTAAACGTGTAAGTAATATCCATGCCCCTGGGTCATACGCCCCACTTTGATTCTTGTTTTATATCGTCAAGGAGGTCGCCAAAGTCCGCGAACTCAATGTGCCATACCAATATAGCGTCACTTAAGGTTCGCCATACTGACCGAAATGTGTATTTTTTTCAACGTGGACATGGATCATGGGCCCGCGCTGTTGTTTCATGATCATTGTTAACATTGGGGGGTTAATTGCTAAGATGATATGTTTACCCCATTATGGCGACCATTTGGCGATGCCCCAGAGGTATGGCGTTTTGAAATCTTTGTTCTACAGTTCATTGTTAACAAAGATCACAAAACAACAGCGTGGGGACCATGGTCCATGTCTACAGTGAAAAAATTACACCTTTCGGTCAGTATGGCGGACCTTAAGTGACGCCATATTGGTATGGCATATTGGGTTCGCGGACTTTGGCGACCTTCTTGACGACATAAATCAATAATTAAAGTGGGGCCCATGATCCAAGGGCATGGATATTACTAACACGTTTGAAAATTCACCCCTCCTAAAAGCTACACTTTAGGGATGCCATACCGGGAATTCAAAGTGGCGAATAACGTTGTAACATTATATAATTATATTATATACACATATTATATATACAGGGTGTCCCAAAAGTAATGGGACACAGAGCAACAGCAGATTCCTTGGGTCAAAATATTGCAATTTACGTTAACTTGCCTTATCCGAAAGTTAATAATAACAAAGATACAGGGTGTTAAACTTTTAATTTTGCTTTCGTTTTTTCTTAATAATTCTTTTACCAAATGACCTAGCGGTACAAAATTTGTGACCTGAGGGTTTTCTGAGGCGAGAAATTTAAATTTGTCCACGCTTTTAATGTTGCTACTAGAGGGCGCCAGCTACGCCCTACATCACTTGTTTTAAATGTCGTAACTTTTTTTAGGCTTAGAATATTGACCTGTTTATTAAAAAATAAGTTACTATAAATCCATCTGCATCAAAAATGTATACTTTCTTTAAGTCTCTAGGAGCAGCCGTTCTCGAGATAAACGCACTTTAATGGATCTTGCAAATTTTTTATGGAAAATAAATTTTATCCAATTGTTTTTAAACTTTGCATAGTGGTAGTTCTAAACACGCTGATCAAAGGTCTTCCAGGGCACAAAACCCGAAAACGCCTCCAACCCCCCCAAAATCACCCTCAAAAGTCACTGGGGATTTGGGGACTTTTGAGGGTGATTTTGGGGGGTTGGAGGCGTTTTCGGGTTTTGTGTCCTGAAAGACCTTTGATCAGCATGTTTAGAACTATCACTATGCAAAGTTTAAAAACAATTGGATAAAATTTATTTTCCATAAAAAAATTGCAAGATCTGGCGTACTGAGTCTAACAAGATTTTGATACAGTGAATTTATGGTAACTTATTTTTTAATAAATCCAATTAAGCCTAAAAAAGTTGACATTTAAAACGTAGAAGTGAGCCGTATGCTGGCGCCCTCTAATTCAAAATCAAAAGCGTGGGCGAATAATTGCTCAAAATCCCAAGATCCAAATTTTGTACCAGTCTTTGTTAAAAATAAAAAACGAACAAAATTAAAGTTTAACACCCTGTATATTATAATATACCGGGTGACAACGAAATCACTACCCAGCCCTTTATTTGCTTGAATGAAAACATATGGCTTTCAAATTTTGAGATGATATATTATATCATAAGATGCTGATATTGGACATGTGTCTATCACTTCCGGTTTAACCGGAAACGTCATCAATTTTTATTTTTTTAATAGAACACCCTGTATATTTTTCGGAATTTGGATTCTACGGACTATTCCTAATATATAATCTTTATTATATCCTATACCTATCTCTGCTTGTTTTTGAGAAAATGGCGATTAAAGATGTCTAAACTACCGCACATTATGCAGTTTTATGGGAAAACAAATAAATGTTTTAAAAATTTATTGTTTTATTTAATTCTTCCTGAAGACTCTATCTGTGAAGGTCATAATAAAACTACTTCCGGCTTTACCGGAAGTACTGCGAAAATTAACTTTTCTAATAATATTACTTCAAAAATGTTAATGCAACACCCTGTATATTTTTTAAAATTCGGATTCTACAACTCATTCTTGATGTAAAATCTCTATTATATCCTATATCTATCTTTGTTAGTTTTTAAGAAAAGGGCGATTGAAAGGTTCTAACGACCGCACATTATGCAGCTATAGGGGCAAACAATTTTCTCAAAAACTAACAAAGATAGGTATATGATATAATATAGATTTTATGTTAGGAATAAGCAGTAGAATCCAAATTTTAAAAACCATACAGGGTGTTGCTTTAAAATTTTTGAAGTTACATTATTAGAATGGTCAATTTTCGCAGCACTTCCGGTAAAGCCGGAAGTAGTTTTATTATGACCCCCACAGATAGATTCTTTAGGAAGAAATAAATTAAACATATAAAATGTTTACAACATTTATTTGTTTTTCCACAAAACTGCATAATGTGCGGTCGTTTGGACATTTTCAATAGTCCTTTTCTCAAAAACAAGGAGAGATAGGTATAGGATATAATATAGATGTTATATCAGAAATGATCTGTTAAATCCAAATTCGGAAAAATATACAGGGTGTTCCATTAAAAAAATAAAAGTTGATGTCGTTTCCGGTTAGACCGGATGTTATACCCATGTTATACCCATGTTATACTATCCAAAATCGGCATCTTATGATATAATATATCATCCTAAAATTTGAAAGCCATACGTTTTCATTCAAGAAAATAAGGCTGGGTAGTGATTTCGTTGTCACCGGTATATATATATATATATATATATATATATATATATATATATATATATATATATATATATATATATATATATATATATATATATATTATTATATATATATATATATATATATATATATATATATATATATATATATAATATATATATATATATATATATATATATATATATATATATATATATATATATATATATATATATTTTATATATATATATAGTTTATGGTTTTCAAAATTTTCTGGATTTTCTTGGGGATAAGGTCAGGCAATATATAAAAACAGTTGCTTACTAAGCAATTTATGTTCAATTTATGTCAATTACGACGTTTCGGCCTGGAAGGGCTTTCATCAGGTATATAATATGTATTTTTTTTTTATAAGAACAAATCAATCTGCAATACAAAAAATTTTTTTGATTGAAATTTTACCTATCCAATATATTAACATTTAATTTTACCTTAAAACTAAGGGGCTTCTTACGAAAAACACTCATTTTTGTTGTTGTGTAATGCACATTTAATACTTGAAAAGACAAACAAACACTTAACATTTAAAACAGTTATATTCACAATAAACAGTCTTCGTTTCAACCATTTATGTTTTTTTAAATTATTATTTATTTTTTGATAGTTTATAGAACTACTAGCACCATCTTACCATTTTGCAAAAAAGATTAAATATGTGTTTAATATCAAGAACTGTAAAAACTGTAAAATATATTTTAAAATAGCAGTGAGGTAGAGTTCTTTGCATATAGATAATGATATAAAATTTGTTTTATTTTTGTGTGTGGTCATCTTGGGGCAGCAGTAAAAGATTTTATTAAAATTTATTTTAATAAATGTGTTTTTTTTTAATTTTTTATCTAAATATTATTTATACTGATTATCTTGTTGTGTAATTTTTTTTTTATTAATTATTAATGAGATTGCGATAATGCATACTTAAATTCTTTGTGTCTGCCTTTGTGTTTATTGCCTTTTTGTTTTTTGAATAAAAACCATTTCTAAGAATCTCTTTTTTGTGTATTTGTTTCTGTTTTCAAAATTTTTGTATTTTCAAAATCAAAAGTATGTTTTTTTTCGGTGGAGTGGTTTGTTAGAGCAGTTTTGTTGCGTTTGTCGTATTTATGACTATTTAGTCTGTTTTTTAAATATTGGCTTGTTTGTCCTACGTAAACGTTATCACAGTCCTTGCAAGGAATTTCATATATAATATGGCTTTTTTGTTTTTTTCAATTTTGCTCTTGAGATTTGAAGATAATTTTTTAAGTAAATTGTGGCCCTTATGGCAAACTGCAATATTTTCATTTTTAAAAATGTTCTGGATATTTTCAGAGAGTTTGGGAATGTACGGTAAGGATAGATATTTTTTTTGTTATTGTCTTTTTCCTGTCGTTTTTGAAATTTATTTGAATCATAAAACTTGTGAATTCTTTTTAAAAATTGAGTTAATTAAATTATCAGGGTAGTTATTAAGTTTAAGTGCTTTTTTGCTTTAATTATTGCTTTTTTTTCGATATGGTGGGTCACTTAAATATATCGCTCTATCTGCAAGGCCAATTACAACCGACTTTTTTGAGAGAATGGGTGTTGAAATTAAAGTTTGATACCTCGAAGACCAGGTTTTCTTTTGTGTACCATTCCGTTTCAATTGAGATGTTCTTGTTATGTAGTGTTAGGTCTAAAAATTAATTTTTTTATGGTTTTCAGTTTCACTTGTAAATTGTAATTTTTTGTGATAGCCGTTAAAACAGTTTAAAACATAATCTATTTTATCTTGAGGTACAGCTGTTATCAATCGTCCACGTAGCGAAAAAGAAGGGTAGAGTAAAATTTAGTTTTGAAATAACTGTTTCTTCTAGATCTTCTAGTACGAGCTGGGCAATTACACTTGAAATAGAAGAACCCATTGCACATCCGTCAATTTGTTTATAGAATTGTTGGTTATAAAGAAAATAGGTAGAGTTGAGTGTAGTTTCAATGGCTTCAAGAAATTCATTGATTGGAATGTCAGTGTATGGTTTAATTTTTATTCCATTTTTTAATTATGTCTTTTGCTAACTTTGTGGGGATGTTTGTATATAGTGATACGACATCAAGTGATATAAGTAGATAATTTTAGGTAAAATAATAGATTTTATCTTTTCTTTAAAATGCCAAGAATCTTTAATGTAATATTTGTTTTGATTTACTACGTTGTTTAAAATATTTTTTTGATATTTAGATAAATTTTCGTACGGGGATTGGATGCATGAAACGAGGGTCTTAGTGGTATTCCTTGTTTGTGGAGCTTTGGAGTCCGTAGATTCTCGGTGGATGGGCATTATGTATTTTTAGTTTTTTTGCCGTATCAGGGGAGATATATGTTTTGTTTTTCCCATCGAGTTATTATTTCATTGTTAGCTTTTTGATAAATATTTGTGGGGTCGTTAGGTATTTTTTTATAAATGGTGTATCTTGAAGAAGATCGTTCATTTTTCTATCGTAGTCGGTCGATTGCATAATTACTGTTTTATTAGATTTATCTGGTTTTAGGATTTTAAGGTCTGGATGATTTTTTATAAATAACTTTGTTTTTTGACTTTAGCATGAAATTTTTTTGATGTTTTTTTTGAACTTTTGTTTTTATTAATATTTTTTTGTAGTTATTTATAACGTTGCAACATTTTGCTCTAAGGTCGTCTTTGGTGCTGCACGGTAAGGTATTTATTGTTGATTCTATATTTGTAATTAGGTCAATAGGGGGAAATTCGCTAGGGTTTTCAATTGGAATGGCGTAGTTAGGAAAAAATTTAAATTTTTTTAGACCTAACACCATAACAAAAACATCTCAATTGAAACGGAATGGTACAAAAAAGACACCTGGGTCTTCGAGGTATCTAAACTTTAATTCTCAACACCCATTCTCTCAAAAGTCGGTTGTAATTGGCCTTGCAGATAAGGTGATATATTTAAGTGACCCACCATATCGAAAAAAGCAATAATTAAAGCAAAAAAAGCACTTAAACTTAATAACTACCCTGATAATATAATTAACTCAATTTTTAAAAAAGAATTCACAAATTTTATAATTCAAAAAAATTTCCCAAAAACGACAGGAAAAAGACAATAAAAAAAAATATCTATCCTTACCGTACATTCCTAAACTCTCTGAAAATATTCAAAACATTTTTAAAATGAAAATATTGCAGTTTCCATAAGGGCCACAATTTACTTAAAAAATTATCTTCAAATCTCAAGAGCAAAATTAAAAAAACAAAAAAAGCCATATTATATGAAATTCCTTGCAAAGGACTGTGATAACGTTTACATAGGACAAACAAGCCAATTTTTAAAAACAGACTAAATAGTCATAAATACGACAAACGCAACAAAACTGCTCTAACAAACCACTCACCGAAAAAAACATACTTTTGATTTTGAAAATACAAAAATTTTGAAAACAGAAACAAATACACAAAAAGAGAATTCTTAGAAATGGTTTTATTCAAAAAAACAAAAAGGCAATAAACACAAAGGCAGACACAAAGAATTTAAGTATGCATTATCGCAATCTCATTAATAATTAATAAAAAAAAAAATTACACAACAAGATAATCAGTATACAATAATATTTAGATAAAAAAATTAAAAAAAAAAACACACATTTATTAAAATAAATTTTAATAAAATCTTTTACTGCTGCCCCAAGATGACCACACACAAAAATAAAACAAATTTCTATATCATTATCTATATGCAAAGAACTCTACCTCACTGCTATTTTAAAATATATTTTACAGTTTTTTACAGTTCTTGATATTAAACACATATTTAATCTTTTTGGTAAAATGATAAGATGGTGCTAGTAGTTCTATAAACTATCAAAAAATAAATAATAATTAAAAAAAAACATAAATGGTTGAAACGAAGACTGTTTATTGTGAATATAACTGTTTTAAATGTTAAGTGTTTGTTTGTCTTTTCAAGTATTAAATGTGCATTACACAACAACAAAAATGAGTGTTTTTCGTAAAAAGCCCCCTTTGTTTTAAGGTAAAATTAAATGTTAATATATTGGATAGGTAAAATTTCAATCAAAAAATTTTTGTATTGCAGATTGATTTGTTCTTATAAAAAAATACATATTATATACCTGATGAAGGCCCTTCCCGGCCGAAAACGTCGTAATTGAATAAATTGAACATAAATTGCTTAGTAAGCAACTGTTTTTATATATTGCCTGACCTTATCCCAAGAAAATCCAGAAAATTTTGGAAAACCATAAACAATATATCAAGGCAAAGGTCAAAGAAAATTAACAAATAAACTTTTTTTATATATATATATATATATATATATATATATATATATATATATATATATATATATATATATTTTATATATATATATTATATTAAGGGTGGTATAACCTTATGGAAGAATATTAAATAAATTTTTTAATATAAATATAAAAAATTGGATTTAAATAAGAAAAAGGGATAAGGTACCTAAGATAAACAGAATGAGACATTTTTAAATTTTAATTAAACAAAAATAAAAATCACAGAAATTCACTTCGGAAAATATCGGGAAAACTGTTCTTGACTGTAATAAATGTAAAAGAACAGTGGAAGGCAAAGTGTATAAAAAAAATATGTAATGATAATTTAATGATCATATTATAACAAGATAGTTATAAATATACAGAGGGTTATCACAATAATAACCAAAAATAAACAATAATACATAAAAAGACCTAGGCAAAACCAATTATGACCGACTCATTCAAAATTACTTAATATTAGGATTAGATTTAATTAGAATAAGGTAGATTTAAGTTTAAACTAAGTTATGACTGCATAAAAACGAAAGTGATTGGTTTTAATAATAAAAAGACAATTTTAAATATTGGTGAAATAGTGCTTGTGACATCCAAAGATGCTATAAGAAGTTTTTAAAAAGACCGTAGTTAAAAACCTAACAAACTATATATCAAAAGATAGGTAAAGAAACCATCTTTCTTATGGTGTAAATATATTTAAGATAAAAGTAAAAATTAATACTTTAATTTTCGTGTATAGTGCGGGACGTGTAAAAGACAAAATCGAGCTTATTAAACGCATATTGAATTAATATAAAAACCTAAACCTTGTAATTAGTCATAAAAGATGTGTAAAATTATTATTTATTT
>JAHBCN010002211.1:121101-165990 GCA_019359885.1 Listronotus oregonensis
ACTTTCTTGTGCGCCAAACGTTGGTGTTTTTCTTGCAGATCGGTTTTCAAACGGTCCAATAATGATAAATAATATGCGCCTGTAATAGTTTTACCCTTTTCCAGATAGTCGATGAGGATTATCCCCTGCAAATCCCAAAGGACAGTCGCCATAACCTTTCCGGCCGAAGGAACGGTCTTTGCCTTTTTCCTCCTTGGTAATCCATTGCTTAGATTGTTGTTTGGTCTCAGGAGAATAGTAATGAATCCATCTTTCATCCACAGTGACGAAACGATGCATAAAGTTCTCCGGATTCTTCTGGAACAGCTGCAAACCATCCTTGCAACACTTTACACGATTTCGTTTTTGGTCAAGCGTGAGCAATCGTGGCACCCATCTTGCGGATAGCTTTCTCATGTCCAAATGTTTATGTAAAATAATATGTATCCGTTCAGTCGAGGTGCCCACAGCACTAGCAATCTCACGTACCTTAACTCTTCTGTCATCCATCACCATATCATGAACTTGATCAATGATTTCTGGAGTCGTGACCTCCACAGGCCGTCCAAAAAGTTCAGCGTCACTTGTGCTCATATGGCCAGTCCAAAAATTTTAAAACCACTTGAAAACTGTTCTAATACAAGGTGCAGAGTCACCATAATTTATTTATTTATTTAATTATTTATTTATTTATTAATACAAGCCCAACAAGCAACCATTAACAGGGCTACAAATATAAACTATATAAACATAAATTAATATTAAAGAGAAAAAGCTAATAAAACTTCAAACAAACATAACAAATTTAAAAAACAAATTTCAACACCTAAAGATAACTTGAACATGTTCGAACAAACAAATCATAATTCATTGAAAAATCACAGTGCAATGCGATACCATTGTATAGGGAACACATTCTTTGTATTGGTGACATGTTTATGTGATGATGTTTATCAATCTTTTCTTTGGTCTCCTGAGGCGTATTACCTTTCATAAAGTAATGTTTAATCACCACACGAAATTCTTTTTCGACCATTTCTTGAAAATAACTCGACTTCCTTGATTCACACGAATGCCAAACACAAAGAAATAGACCAATATGGCTGACACTTGGTGTGCGTTCATTCAACAGATGTTACTAACTAAACATGACCTCGATACGCGCCGGTGGTGCCATCTCTTGGACTTTGCACGAACCTTTCAAACCATCCTTTTAAAACCTCACTTAGCTAGAATTTTTGAGATTAAAAAGATGCGTTTTTTTTATTATTATTTTCGTTGGTGCTTTAAAAACTGTTTTAAATTTTTACCAAAGAATAGATGTTTTAAATAACTTTTAAATTAAAAAGACTTAAGATTAACTGGTAAAGACAATTAAAAAAAAAAACGTCTTTACCAGTTTATCTTATTTAAAACTTGTATTCTTCAAAAAAAATAGAAAAAAAATATATAATTTAAAGTTTTCATAAAAAAAAATATTAAAAAATAGCGAAAAAAAAAAGAATTTAAATTTTTTTTACCCACTATCACTCTTTTAAAATTTATAAAGCTAGATTTACTGAAGACACATCACATTTAATTTTTTCATGATGACGTGGATCAATGGGCTTTCTTAAAAAAGTATTTAAAATTTTTAAAGCCTAAAAATTATATTTTGCTTTATTCGCGCGCTGACAAAAAAAAAACAAATAACTTCATGATTTAATAAAACATTTTCTGAAGCACCTACGTTAATAAAAAAGCACGTCTTTTTATTTTTAACAAGCCTAGCTGGGTGAGATTTCCGAAAGTGAAAAGGCCGACTACCCCCCTTTTAATGTAAAAATCATCAAAAGAGAAAGATACTTTAAAAATGAAGTTTTTTTTATTGGGTCATGTTTGTTAATCTGCATCTTACTTTCAACCCCAAACTCTATCAGGAAGTAGCTGCTTCCTTTGTTCTCTCAGGTCATGGGTTGGTTACTGTATCATACTCTACACATTATAGGGTAACTGAGTGCATGTCACCATGCAGCGTCTGGCACTACAAATTAGTTGACTAGGATGGTCTGAGAGATTTCTTTGCCACCTCTTCTTGGAATCCTATCTGCTTTTTCTCTAACGATTGTTATGAAATTTGCAACTTACTTTAACAATTCTACTGAGCATTGAGACCCAAAAGTTTTTTAAATCCTGTAACAAAGTTAGCTTTAAAAAATCCAAGCTCATAAAAGTTTTCTTTAAAATTTTAGTTTCAAAGGATCGAAGCAAGAAATCAGTATTATCAAATTATCCTAGAAGTTAAAGACTGTTTTAATAACCGCATAAAAGTTTGCTCGAAGGACAGTAAATTCGTTTGGCCTTTTCCAAAAACATTATTCATAACTTTTGCACAAATTTATTTTTACCTCTAAGCTTTCAGGATGAAATTGTTTCTACCCCTAAAAGAAAAGGAAACTATCTGTTAAACAATTTTCTGGCAATTCTACCCTTGAATCTTCCGTTAATCTTTCTTTGTAACAGTTGTCCCTGTTCTTCATAAATTGTACGATATTCTTGCTTTTGCTAATACCAAAAATACGTCTGGGATGGGTGGCATACGAGCAATCATTTTAAAATAAAAAATGCCCCCAAGCTTGTACCCAACTTAGCTCGTCTGTTTAAAATTTCCTATGTCACAGGCCTAGACTTCTTTTCTCAGATGTTCTTACAGTAATGGGAAAATTAGTTAATGCCTAAATTTTAAAGTATTTTAAAAGATATGAAAGTTTCCATAACGGGCAGTACGGATTCCACTACAAAATATCCGGTATATGTTGCGTAATTCATAATTTACAATTAGTGTCAAAATGGAAAAACTGAATTTAATTGAGGTGTTTTTTACTAAAAATAAGCAAAAAAAAATTATAAATTTAAATGTATTTGTTTTCATGTAAGCGCCTAATCAGCGCATGTTCCAATTTTAGAGTAATCAGTTTTAAGAGGAAGGAATTTTGGGAAGTATTTTCCATTTTGAGGTTAGTCCACTTGGAGTCCTCATAACTCAAAAACCAAAGCCGATTTTTTTTTAATTTGTGGTCAGCGCCCAAAAAAAAAAAACCCGGACAAAAATCATTAAAATAGACGAGAAGTCCGATAAGTAACATTTTACCAAAGTTCCTTTCTACTGTCTTTCACCCAAGTTTTGTCCTTGGCTCTCTAGTTTTCTGTCAAATCGGCGTACATCAGTTATTGTAGATCGTTACATTTTCACCTTTTACCAAATAAATGCCGGAGTGCCCCATAGTCAGTACTGACACCAACTTTATTTCTTTTTTATATCAACGTCCTTTTTCTTTTACTTTTACAATCAATCTCATTCATAATAAAGTGTTTCGGGATATTAAACAAATACTGTTTTTTTTACCCTTGGACAGTCCACGAAGGCTGAGGCCTAAGTACTAACGTACCGTGGGTATCTTAAGTGTAGTGAGGGGGAGTTTTTTCACACGGGACTTAAATATTTGGAGACTGGGAGGAGAAGGAAAAACTTATGCGGGTAGCAGGTTCCATAGTCTGGACACTCTAGGAATGAAGGAACGAAGAAGTTCGGGGCCTCTCTAGTTGAACTGTAAAAATATGCATAAAAGTTGCACTACGTGTTGCTTTGTTGGGAGTTGCCAAAGGAGGAATCATTGGCCAACTCCTCTGGGCAGAAGCCGTGAAAACGCCTATAGAAGAGCGACAGATCCCCCACAGCTCGACGGTGGGCAAGAAGAGGAAGTCTCTTTGTAAGCGTGGGATCATTAATAAGACGAACAGCTCTTCTCTGAATGGAGTCCCGAATGCTAAGTGTTGTAGGAGACGCCATTCCCCTGACATTTTTTTTAATCTTGGGACAGTCCACGAAGGCTGATGCCTAAGTACTAACGTACCGTGGGCACCGTTTACTAACTCTTCGGACTAGTTGATGCACTCTCGGCAAATCTGTTTGAAGTGAGGTTTCTAACAGCGCGGCCGCCGGTCACAAGGTCGTAAATCATTTATTGCTTCGGCAGGCTGGCCTTTGTGATACGAGGGTAAAGCGTGGAATGGTGTTAATGATGAACCGATACGGGAGGCGTTTAAAATTTTCACGAATATTTATTAAATAATTGAAAATTTTCAGAGTGAATAGTATTTTATTATTGTTATAAAAATAATTCATTAACATAAAAACTATTTCAAATACATTTTTGCTTATTAAACAACGGTCTATTATATCATCATATCATATATTATATTATATTATATTATATATATATATATATATATATATATATATATATATATATATATATATATATATATATATATATATATATATATATATATATATATATATATATATATATATAATATATATATATATATATATATATATATATATATATATATATATATATATATATATATATATATATAAACACTGTATATATTAACTAAAAACAGTACTTACAAAAATCATCTAGATGCGATATTACTTTATATGTGATTAATATATTAATTTTATTAGTGTTAGAGAACAAAGCTTCATACATACATGTAAACTCTAGAAAGGTTTATTAAGGTTACCAATACTGGCTTACATACGTTTCTTAATGAGACAAGTGTCCAAAGTAAATTTTTAAGGGTCGCATGTGAAGGTTTGTGTATCTTAAAAATAACTTCTAACACAAAAATAATACCACATAAAATACACAAAAAAAGTTAAAAACTTTACTATACTTTATTTTTAAAGCTTTAATAATGACTTGAATTCCGGATACACTCTAAAACTAATATTATTGATTACTAAATATAACAAACATTCAATTAGTTATTGCATATTATACTCACAAATTTCTTAATATGCTGATCTTTGGGTGCTGTTTGCCCATTTTAGACGTTTTGATATCTCTATTAAGAAACTTGAGAGTATAATAAATACGAACCCTAGTATATAATGAAAAGAAATAATCAAATGGAAAATTTTCACACGGATGGTCAAAAGGTACATTTTTAAATATTTCCTTTAATTGCTTACCTACCCCATAATTACATGCAAATGTATTGAAATTTTGAACAAATATATCTTCTAACGCTGTAATATATTCAACTATATTTTTATGTGGGATAGATAAGCCACCAAATGGCATTTTGTCTGTAGTATATGCTTTTTGTTTACAAAAGTAAGTTGCTTGCTCTTCTAATGTGCTCGAATTACTTATTTTGAGACATAAATCACAGGAATGGCGCAACAAAATTTTCTTTAAAAGATATTCTGCTACGTACACTAACGCATTACCTTCAGTACTTTTAATGTTTTTATAATCGGTGGTAAAAACTTGTAGTGGACTTTTTTTATTTGTTGCCCCAAAATTAATTTCTTGATTGTCTTTGAAAAAGTCAGGTGTTAAATTTAAAAGAACTTCATTAATATCGGTAATGCAATTTGCACCGTCAACTTGGTCAAAATATTTAAGGGTAAACATTTTTTTAAAAGCCCTGGAGAACTGTATTGGGGTAGGGTTTCTTGCATTCCCGCTGCAGTTTCTGATCTGACCGAAAAAATTTTCTAGAGAGTCTTGGTTGATGTGCCTGGTCAATAAAAACGTATAACTTTTATCTTTTAATTGTTTCCACAACGCCAAAATACCTCCTATTGTCATTATCCATCCTGATAAAAATTTTAGACTATTTGTTATATTTTTCCCATTTTCGTTAATTACCTTGATATTTTTAAATAGTTCTTCCATTTGTTTTAAAAAGTCAATTTGTTTTTGAGTCCCCATAAATGCACTAAAATTAGCTAAATGGATAGAATTCAATAAATCAAATAACTGATTCATTTTTTCTACAAAATCTGCATTAGTTCTTGCTTCAGGTGGTAAAATGTTAAAATCAATATAGGTATTTAACGCAACAGCTACAGAGTGGCTAAATATTTGTGACGCAAGTTTAACTTTCATCTTTTGAAAGTTATTAGGGTACAAATGATCATCGGTTAAGCGAGGTGCTAACCGGTATTGCTTTAATTTTTCGTAATTATACATAGAATCTAAGTATTTTTTTTTAGTCGTTCCCTGATTAAGGACAAAAGTATAAAAAAATTATTTCTGGTCGATTTTAGAAGATGGGATATGTCGAATAGATAAATGACTGGATTGCCATCTACATAGTTACGGTAGTTAGTGAACGATGCCGTGGGTGTCTTTAGTGTGGTGAGAGGGATTTTGGTCACACAGGACTTACATTTTTGGAGATTGGAAGGAGAAAGAAAAACTTCTGCCGGCAGCAGGTTCCATAGTCTTGACACTCTGGGGATGAAGAAACGAAGAAAGCGGAAAGTTCGGGACCTCTCTAAATGAACTGTAAAAGGATGCATAAAAGTTGCACTACATGTTGCTCTGTTGGGAGCTGCCAGAGAAGGAATTATACTTGCCAATTTCTCTATGCAGAAGCCGTAAAAATACCTATAGAAGAGCGACAGATCCCCTACAGCTCGACGATGGGCAAGAAGAGGAAACCTTTCTGTGAGCGTTGGAGCATTATTAAGATGAACGGCTCTTCTTTGAATGGAGTCCAGAATGCTAAGGGTTGTAGGAGACGCCATTCCCCAGACATGAGAACAATATTCTAAGGAGGGTCTGATTTGGGATACATACAGAGTGTACAGATTGGAAGAAGAGAAATATTTTTTGGCTCGGAAGAGGAATCCAATCTTTTTTGAAGCTGCCGAAGCTATGAATGAAATGTGTTTGTGCCAGTTGAGGTTATTCTCAAAAGTAACGCCGACAAGATTAAACGACTCTTTGTATTGCAGAACTTGGCCGCTCATATGTAAAGGATGAGCATTTGCAGACTTTTTTCGCGACAGTGAACATGACTGTGTTTTCGAGGCATTAAACTGAATAAGATTTAGTTTGAGGTCTTGCGAAAGAGATATCTGCATTGACCTGTGCTTGTTTTCGAAATCAGAATTACACGGTGGTTTAAGAAATTGAATACTAGAGTGGAGGGTACTATCGTCGGCAAAACTATGAATGGGATTGATTGTGGAAGAGAGAAAATCGTTAATGTGTAGAAGAAACAGCGTGGGTGCCAGTACTGAGCCCTGGGGCACCTAAGGATTAATTAGGTAGAAGCTGGAGGAATGACCATCTACACTAACTGATATTCGTCGATTAGAAAGAATACTGGAAAGCCAAGAGCAAAGCTTATGTAGAAGATTGTAAGAAGGAAGTTTGTTAAGAAGCCCATCATGCCAGACCTGATCGAAAGCTTTGGATATGTCAAGAGCAACTTATTCCAGTTGTATGAGACAAAGAAAAGAAGATCAGCTGTGGATCTACTGTGACGGAATCCATATTGTCTATCATGTAAGATCTTATGTTTTTCCAGATACTTTAAGATTTGGGAATTAATGAATTTTTCCATTACTTTGCAAACAACTGAAAGAAGGGATATAGGTTTATAGTTAGAAGGGAGTTTTGGATCCTTTTTTGGGGACAGGCTGCACACGTGCTGCTTTACAACTCTCTGGAAAAATGTCCGTGTCGTAAGAGATTCAAAAGAGGCGAGTTAAGATGGGTGCAAGCTCGGGAGCACATTTTTTTAAGACAATTGCTGGTATGCCATCCAGCCCAGACGATTTTTTAGTATTAAGAGAAGAAAGAATACGCTTGATCTGTTTGACTTTAACAATTATATCGGACATTTTATGAGAAACAGGGAGAACTGTTGGAAGATTAATGGAGAATCAAGCGTAGAATTGGCAGCAAATTGTTTGTCAAATAGTTCGGCTTTTCCTTTGGAGGTAGATACAATTCCATCTTCAGAGATCAGGGGTGGAAAAGAATTTGTGCAAAAGTTCTGACTAATATTTTTGGCAAAGGACCAGAAAGATTTACTGCCATTTGAGCAAGAGAGAACTTTATTTTTTATTCGATTGTTAAAACGGTCTTTTGCTTCTGAGATGGTCTGATTATACTGATTTCTCGCTTCGATGCTAGCCTGTCGATTTTCGGGATTGGGGTTTTGAATAAACTTTTTGTGGGTTTGAATTTTTATAAGTCTGGCTTTGTCACAGGATTTAGAAAACCACGGTTTGTGATTTAAAGTTATGGGTTTTTTTTAGTGTGGGGAATATAGGTCTCAATGCCTAGTTGAATTGTTTCGGTAATTTGTTTACATATTTTGGAAGGATTGGAAGTAGAAAAGCAGGTAGGTTCCCAAGGGTGGCTGGCAAAGAAATCTCTCAGACCATCCCAGTCGGCCGAATTGTAGTGCCAGACGGTTCGTGGCGGCATGCTTTCAGTTGCCTCAAAATGGGTGGGGTATGATACGGTGACTCAACCATGGTCAGAGCGACCAAGGGGAGCAGTTACTGATGTTTGATAGAGTTCGGGGGTGGAAGTAAGAAAGAGATCTAGGGGGTTAGAATTTTGGGTGGGAACCCCAGGAAAGTAGGTAGGTTCTATAATTAGAATGGTGAGCGAGTTGCTGATTGCGAAATTTTCTGCTGCCCTGCCTTGTGTATCAGTTTTTGTGGAGCCTAGCCAAATCTTATTATGAACATTTAAATCCCCGAGGACAATTACTTCGGCCAATGGAAACTGGGAAATAATATTGTCGATCTTTATTGAAAGGAAATCAAAGAACTCTATATGGGAATTGTCAGACGGGGACCGGTATATACAGCAGATGAATTTGGTAGAAGATCTGAAAGTAAGTTTAAGCCAAAGAATATCAGGCCTACCCGATTCGGGGTTAGAAACCCTAGCACAAGCCAGGTCGTTGCGAACGTAAGCACAATCACCGCCATGGAGTCAAAAAGATGAAATGAGTTTATAACCTGGGAAAAGGAGGTGGTTGGTTGCTGTTTTGGGACTTATTTGGGTTTCGGTAAGAAATAGTATGTGGGGTTTGGAGGATTAAAGATAATGGTGAACAGAGTTTACGTTGGAGTTAAGCCCACATATATTTGTGAAGGATATCAGACTTCTCGATGGTGGCCCCCCAAATGTACCCCTCGTCCGGAGAACCGAATGGAGGGGTATTTTACCTCCCGATAACTTTACGTTCGGGTGTGCCATCATCATTATTTCCAAATTTTACTAGAGTGGAAAAAAAGGAAAAGAAAAAGAAAGAAGAGGAAAAAGGAAAACTAAAAGAGAAAGAAGGAGGAAGAAGAAGGAAAACTGACTCACCGCCCAGAAATCGAAACGTCCTAAGACTTCACGAGTCCTTTAAAGGGCAAGTGGGGTGGTACCGCCTCAGGCGAGGAAAGCTCCTTTACCCCTGACATGAAAACCATATTCTAAAGAGGGTCTGATTTGGAACACATACAGAGTATATGGATTGGAAAAAGAGAAATACTTTCTGGCTCAAAAGAGGATTCCAAGCTTTTTTCAACAGATTAAACGACTCTTTGTTCTGCAGAACTTGGCCGCTCATATGTAACGGATGAGCACTGGCAGACTTTTTTCGCGACAGCGAACATGACTGTGTTTTTGAGGCATTAAACTGAGCGCGGAATTTGCGCAATGAATAGAGGGTCAGGGCCGGATTTCCATAGTTCTTTGTTACTATCTATAAAATTGACATCATCAAATGTCAAATTCCAACATTCACTGTTTTTTTTTAATTTTTTGCACAAAATTGTTGGTTATTAAAGGATACTACTATAGAATATTTAAAATTATTGTGTAATATTAGATTTTATATCATCTGATATAATATGGAAAGAATAGATGGCGCCACTTTACTGCCTTCTATTTAAATGGTCGATATTTTTGGAAGTTTTGTATTTTTACCAAAAATCTTTGTAAATAAATAAAAACACGATTTTTAAAATAAATTTCAAACATTGTATGATAGTATTATGTACTTATCACCAATTTTGTGATAAAAGAAGGGCAAGATAGTGTAAATGAGTTTAATCTAATCCTCAGATTCTGGTTGTACATTAAAAAGTGAAAATTTTTATAACTGCTTTTTAGGCATGTACTTTTCACTAATAACAAACATTCATGAGACAGAATAACAGTGGTTAAAAATGTTTAGTAACCTTTGGTACCTGAGTATCCATTGTAACAGTATCCGTTAAATATTATGTGTGTACAGTATGTCGAGCTTAAAAAGTTGATAATGCAAGATTAAGAAACCAAAAATCTAATTTATTTTTAAACAAATAGTATTGTCTCGAAAGTTGATTCCTCTCCGATTTTGATCTAATTTGGTATACAGGGGTTTTTTGGGGCGCTGATTACAAATCTGAAAAAATATCTTTTCGGCAACGTTTCGTTTCCGAGATCTTCATCATCAAAGTTGAAAATTAAACTAACCTCATTTTCACTATATTCTCCCTTCTTTTTGTACACAATTCTTGATTTTTATAAACACCTTTTAAAACCTTGTATTTTGATTTTTTTTTGCATCTTTTTTCCATTAAATTGCGAACTTTTAAGTTCAAAGGCAGCAGCCATATTTGCTTAAAAAATAAAAGTGTAAAAAAGATGTAAAATAAACATAAAAACAAGTTTTTAAAAGGTATTTGTGAAATATTGTGTGCCAATTTAGTGTAAAAATCAAGAATTTTGTGCAAAAAGAAGGAGAAATAGTGTAAATAAGGTTAGTTTGATTTTCAATTTTGATGATGAATATCTCGAAAACGAAACATTGCCGAATTTTTTTTTTAGATTTGTAATCAGCGCCCCAAAAAACAATACCAAAATTGTACTTCCTTTCATTCAATTAGAGGGACCTGTATATATTAAAATTTGCCTGGTCTGCCCAGTAATGAATAATTTTGATCCTTTAAAAGAGTGTACTAAATTATTAAATGAAATAAAAGTACCTAAATGTAAACCTACTCTCATAAAATTATAATGTGTTGGTTAACTTCACACTGATTTATCAGTGTGTAACTAGGCAACACATTAATTAACGTAAGAAAGAGATCTGGGGGGTTAGCATTATGGATGAGAACCATAAATGTGAGCGAATTGGTAATTGAGAAATTTTCGGCTGTTCTGCTTTGTGTGTCAGTTTTTGTAAAACCTAGCCAGTCCCTATTATGAACATTAAAACCCCCCAAGGACGATTACTTTGGCCAAAATCAAAGAACTCGATGTGGGAATTATCAGATGTGGACCGATATATAGAGCAGATGAATAAAAGACTTAACGAGTCCTTTAAAGGGCAAGTGGGGTGGTACCGCCTCAGGCGAGAAAAGGCTCCTCTACCACCTTCCAGCAAATAGCCACTGCAAATAATGCTGGCTACTCTATACAATAATGATATATGACTCAATACAATTTTATTTTTATATATTGTTAGTAAGAACCATAGGTTTCGTCACGTTGTATTTAGTAGCTTAAGTCAC
Source organism: Listronotus oregonensis (assembly GCA_019359885.1). Classification (NCBI taxonomy): domain Eukaryota; kingdom Metazoa; phylum Arthropoda; class Insecta; order Coleoptera; family Curculionidae; genus Listronotus; species Listronotus oregonensis. The sequence continues at coordinate 132,446 of JAHBCN010002211.1, forward strand.
AAGTAAATAAACAAGTTTGTTTAATATCTCGTTATCAAATTTAAAACTTTAATACACTTTTTTAATAATATTTGCTTTATTATGATAGTCATTTGTTATACAATAGCTAGTATAACAATACAATATATACAATCTAAGCTTTAAATAATACAACTCAAATATTCTAAGAGAAATAAATATTTTAATTAAAAAAAAATTAAGAAGAAATTAAGGTCATATGATGTTGTAAGTTTATTAAACCTATTTTATGGATTTTAGTAAAGTACCAGTCACTTCCATTTATGTTAAAACAATATTTTTTACTTATATAATTCCATATTCAATTGCATGCAGGCAAATGTTTTTAGCTCTCTCCCTGTATTCTTCTCCGTTGCGTGTTTCAGCCATTTTACTTTTCCACAGCAAGGTGTATTGATCCAGTGGTATATTATTTTGCTCTATTAAATTTATTATTTCCTCTTTATTCATTAGCTTAATTACCCATATAGGGCAACCTACAACAAAAAAATAAAATTATGTTTTTTTGTTTAAGTCATCATGGCTAAATTGGCAGAGCCCGAGGCCACAAAACAAAAAAAAAATGTTTTTTAAAGCCTAAAAAATTCTTATGACTAAATTTGAGAGGTTATTTATTTTAAATGAGTCTATAAAAATATACGGTTTTTTTAATACAACATGTAGTATTCCTAAAACCTTAATTTAAAGAACATGAATAAATTAACCCTTTTTTGTAACAGGGTATTTTCTGAACAGTCATGAATTCGGTAAATTCAGCCGATACACTGGAACCAACCAGGCGATTACTTAATTATCTATTATAATCAGTTAAGTTGCAGTTTTACCCTTAACTTACCAACAACATAATTATTTGAAAGCCTAAAATATAGATGATATATCTAATTGACAACATTTATTATAAGTCGCGTCTTATACTTTTTATAAATTGTCAATACTGGGAGCATCGGTGAGTAATTTCTCACGATAAACTGGGACCATCTATGCAGTTACTTTAGCGACCTTACATTTTTAATTGTATAACTTACTTATATCATTTTACTCCCAAGCTTAAAAAAAATTAACCGAAGAAATACAATAACTGCTTTGGAGATGTCAATCTTAGGATCAGAAACCCCTAAAAGAGTTACTTTGTTGATCTTATTGGGTTTGTTTCAACTCCACAAAACACCGTATACTGTACGGTCACCGGTTTTTTGTAGCGTTGAAATAAACCTAATATTAAATTACAGAAATTTGCCTAACAAGTAAAAATGATCTAAATTGGTAAAACAATTGTTTAAGACTCGATAGAAAACTATTATTTGTTCCTAACAACTCCCCAGGTAATGTAGTAGAAGCACGGGGTAATTATATACCCATATATTGTAGAACAACGCAGAGTAAACTGATCAATCTTTTCACACCAATAATACAATATTAAAAATGGCAAGTGTAATCTTTTTAGGAAAACATCTGCAAAATTCTGCAAGAAGTAAAATTGATAAATAGGTAGATTGAGAATTGGAAAAAAACTCATTATATATAGGTACAGTCATTAGAAATTATTTCCAAAATAAGCACTAATTACACCAATAAAGTTTATGATGGAAACAAGAGGATCCAAACTAATGGAGGCCAATTTAAACTTCATAAATAAAGATTTAAAAAAACTCAAGGCCAGTCAAGAGTCCATGAAAGAAGAGTAAATAATGAAGTAGACCGTCAATATTTTTAAAAAAGATTTAAAAAAATAAGTAACGACTAGCCAAAATTTAATAAAACCAATTTAAAAATAATTAAAGACTATTAAAAAAGAAATTATTTTTGCATGAAATCAAAATAAATTAAGCAGAAATGAAACAACAGACCAAAAAAATTTGGAAAAACATAAAAAAGCAAACAAAGTCAAAACAAAGGTTCCAAAAATGACTTGGAAAAAATTAACATAGTTTAACATTGAATAGATGCTCGTGACGTATCGTTAATAAAACAAGACGTAAAAGAATACATTTGATTAAAGGAGGAAAAGTTAAAAAGCTACTGAGAGACATGCACAACCAAGGACTTATAGAACTGTCCCAGAGTCCATGGTCATCTTCAGTACTAGTTAAGAAGAAAAATTAGTCCACCAGATTTATGTTGACGTAAAAAAAACTTATGATATTACAAAAAAGCACAGTTCTTTGTTACTGGTAGCAAAAAATTGACAATGACCCCAGATAAGCTAGCGGAATCAAAATAGATTTTGAGTTAAGACTTTAAAAGTGGCTATTTTAATGTTAGTTCATTTGGTCTATGCATTGCTCCTGCTACTTTTAAACGTTTGACCAACGTTAGAAAATATACTCAGTACAACTGGAGTACATAGTAGTTCTTGTAAAAATATTTGATCATCACTTAAAAAATGGTATAGGGTTTTTTAAGGTTCAAATTTTTTTAACTTAAGCTTAGTCCAAAGTGTTGCCTTTTCTGGAACAAAGTTAAGTATAGTCTGTCTTAAAGTATACCGTGTTAGCTCTTGCCTTCATTTATGGATTATACCTGCCGACAGCTATAAAACTGCGGATCGGTAGGTATTAAAGGACAGAACATTACGGCCGGACTTTAATAATATAAAGATTTATAATTTATTGTTTATTTAGATAAGTAAAATCTTAAAATTACATTAAGAAATTAAATATATGCAAAGTTTTATTAAATTTATAACTGCATTAACTATACATAATTTCATTTTTAATCTAAATATCTAAATCTGGTTCTGTTTCACTATCAGAGTCATCATTGAGATTAATTACAATAGGATTTATATTGTTTTGGATAGAAATGTAAGAGTCCTCAATTTTTTTAATGTGCTGTAGTGATTTTTTCCATCTCTCAACTGGTATGTTAGTAGTTACATTTTTTATCAAATTAATAACACTGGGACTTAAAGTAGGTGTAACATTTTCTGCTCTGATCTTTGATTTTACTTGGTTCCACAAATTCTCTATGGGGTTAAACATACAGTGATACGTAGGAAGCCGTAAGATAGTATGCCCAGCCTGTTCAGCCAAATTATCACATACATATTGTTTTTTAATTGCATATGAATTTAGGACTTCCAAAAGGTGCGTTTTTTTGTAACTGAATTCCAAATAAATATTATTTTCTTACAAATATTCCTGGATTTCAGTTTTAAAGTTGATGAAGCTGATGTTTTGTGTAGCAGATGGCTGTGGTAGCTTGCGTTATCCATGACAATAACACTGTTGTTTGGAATATTTTTTAAAAGATAATTTTGAAACCAGTTTTTAAAAAGGTCTGCACTTGTGTCCTCATGATAATCCAAGCTAGAATCCTTAATATTCTTTGCAAACACCAGCAAGCAGGTAGGGACAAATTCGTCTTCTGAACCAGCGTCTATTATGGTAGTGCGTTTTCCTTTATTTGAAGGTGCTTTCCTCTGACAGTTTTAATTGGAATCAACGCATCCTTTGGATACTTTGTCGTGTGTATCGAACCATGTTTCATCAAGGTAAATTATGAATCTGTTTTCTAACCTATATTTTTTAATTTCTTGAAGGTAATTAAATCTACAAGTGCGTAATCTGTGTGATTTCATTACTATTTCAATTCTTTAATAATAATAATATCTCTTATCGATGATATTGGAGTTTTTGTAAGTAGACAGGTTTCTTTTAAAGCTTTTTGTTTAATTAGACCTCTACTGATTAAAGTTTCATACACATTTTTCACAACTTGTTTTGCATCTAATGACAAATGATTTCGACGCGATATAGTTATATTCTCGTAAAATAACTTTTGTGAAACGCACAGTAAAAACGGTTATTCAACACTGCCACTAAAATATTAGCCAAAATATTTATATGCTTAATGGTTAATACTCAAGAAATACCTGGCCCACCCCTGCCCTTATAAACAAGTGGGTTTACCCAATAACAATAGGTAATTAAATCGTTAAAGGTTTATTGGGATATGGTCCGTCAAAAGCCATAACGATATACTTTGAGACATACTATAATACCAGGTGCATATAAGTAAATACAAATTACATATACATAATTATTTTAATTTTAACATTTACTTTCTTAAAAAAGTGGTGTGGCCCGGCTATATAGTTTGTGTTCTCTTAAATTAATTTAAGCTCCCCATACTTTACCCAAATTTGCTTGCCTGCGGAATATTTTAAGAGATTTTTTTTAATAGGTGCATTTCTTTTTAAATTAAATATTGGTACACGAAAAGCGTCTTTTCCTTTTTCTTAATTTTGTATGAATTCCTTTATGATTCACTTACTATCAAGTTATAAATTATATAATAAAATAGTTATTACCCAACAATATGCCGAAGACCGCATATTTTTTCCATTCATTTTTAAAATCTTCAAACGAAATAAGTTCTTCTGTAATACCTCCCAGTTCTTTGACGAAATCAATAAAGCTGTGATAATAAATTTAAATAATAATTTATATTATCCATATCTTCTTTTGTAGCACATGAATAAAAAAATAAGACAAGTCGTAGATCGGAGAGGTTGTATACGATAATTGAAAATCAATTATTTTAACATCTTCAACTTCTCCAGATTCCTAAAATAGAAAGGTTTTAAGCTGTTTTGTTTACTTTACTTTATTAGTGTGATTTCATACATATTATATTGAGCGTTTACTTCCAGTACCTTCTATCTACAGAATCTAAAATTTTGTTTAGGAGATACAAAAATAGATTTTTAAGGAATAGACTGGTAAATAAATACAAAATTTTTATTTATAGGATATTTATCAGCTTTTTTTTTGGAAACCGCTCTTAGACTTATAGAATTTACCCTGTAATGTCGGTTTCGGATTCTTTGATATGTTACCCAGTTTCAACTATTTTGTGAAAGTTGTCCAAGCACCAAAACACGCAATTTACTGTATTTCATAACAAATTTAGGCATGACAGTAGTTCTAACACGGACATTATACAAATAAATTTTACCTCTTTCATTATTAGTCCGAGTATATCTAATTCACCGTTAAATGATTTTGAAAGTACATGATCGAGACGAAACCTTTTGCATTCTCTTTAGAAACAGATCAACTACAAAGTGTCGGAAAGGGATATTGGATACCCCGAAAGGGGGTGTTTTAACCCCATTTTTTTTACACCCTACACCCCTAAAAAATAAATTTCGCTAAAAAAAAGTATTTTCCCATTTTTAATGGTGCATATAGGATTTTTGAGCCACTGAGTTTAAATATAATATCAGAAATGACATTTAAGAGCTAAGAAGGGCTAGATTCACCCTTTTTTCTACCCCCTATACCCCTAAAACATACATTTCCCCGTTTTTAATGCTACATATAGTTTTTTTGGGTCACTGAATTCAAATAGGATATTAAAAATTACATTTGGGGGCTAAAAAGGTCTAAACTTACCCCTTATTTACCCCATACCCCGAAAACAAACATTTCGATAAAAAAAGTTTTTCCCCGGTTTTAACGATAAATATAGGTTTCTTAAGTCACCGAATTCGAATATAATATTAAAAATTACATTTGAGAGCTAAGAACGGCTAAATTCACCCTTTTTACCCCAGACACCCCTAAAACATACATTTTGCTAAAAAAAGTTATTCCCCGTTTTTAATGGTAATATAGGTTTTTTGGGTCACTGAATTCGAAAATGATATTAAAAATCGCATTTGAGGGCTAAGAAGGGCTAAATACACCCATTTTTCCACCCTACATCCCTAAAAAATACATTTCGCTAAAAAAATTTTTATCCTATTTTTAATAGTACATCTGGGTATTAGATTAAATTCAGTGGCCCAACTGAATTAAATCTAATACCAGGATTAATAATAGGAGGGGTAATTATTTTTTCTGAAATTACCGCAGCTACATATTTAAAAAAGTATGTGTAAATATACAAATATATAATACATTTATATTACAATGTATACAAATTAGAGATGAAAAGGATTTTCCGGTAACTATCCGGTATCCGGCCTCTCCGGCCTACATTAACTATCCGGCCGGATACCGTATAGTAACTCAATATCCGGCCGGATACCGCATATTAGGAAAGTAACGTAAATAACAAAAAATAATTGACCTATGTTATAACGGCTTTTATTTAAAGATCAAAAGGTTACAAAAACCTTCAAAAAACCTAAAATATTCATTGTTTTATTATATTTCAATTTTGCCCTGTAACCCGCGACACACGAGCGTTTTACTTAATCGAGTTTTAAGTGAAAGCAGCCCAAATTAACCCGATCGCGATGGCTGGATATCCAGCCGCCGGATATTCCGCCATCCGGCCTTGCAGCTCGCCGAATATCCGGAATCCGGTCCAAAAACTATCCGTTTCATCTCTAATACAAATATGTACCTACTATTTATACATATATGACAAATTTCCAATAATTTTCTCAAAATAATAAAAAAATTCTTTAAATACAGACAATCCTATAAGAGCTTTTCATATTGCCAAAAAAAAAAATTTTTAGTGTAAACAGGTTTTCAGGGATGAAAAATCATGTTTTTTAGACAATTTTATGCCTACGGGGTAAGATGGATTTAAATTAGGGCTATTTTTTCCCCTTGTATATCAGATTTCCATTCATATTTAAATTCATCGATTCAATAAATGTAGAGGGTAAGAGGGATTTAAATAGGGGTAATTAACCCCTCTTATTAAAATTTCTGACATCATACTATAATTAGCTGGCTCAAAAAATCTAAAAGGGGTGTGGGGTGTAAAAAATTGGGGTAAAAATTACCCTCTTTCGTACTATCCAATATCCCTTTTCAACACTTTGTAGTTGATCTGTTTCTTAAGAGAATGCAAAAGGTTTTATCTCGAATCATATAATTCCAAAATCATTTCTAAATTTACCCGTATTATATTGTTTGGTGTGGAATTCAAATTACATGCGGGGCTCAATAGTGATAATTCATCTAGTTACCAACCGTTAATAACGTTAAGTTACTTGCTGATAGGGCGGAAATCAGTGTTACAATGTCGGGTTTTAAATTCATCAACTTTGTCTTCATTTACTCGACTTTGTATAATATGATGACGTGTTCGAAACAAATTTTGGTGGCCCCCATGAAAAATTTAGTTTTGTTCTTAATTGTAAGGTTTCGATAAATAAAAAAGTACACAAAAATATAATATTATTAGTTATTAAAACAAAATAAATTACAAAAGGTTTTTATCAATATCAATCAAAAAACATGACTTATATTTTTTAAAGTATTAAATATAATGACCTTATAGGAAATAAAAGAAAACTCTGTTGCAATATCACAAAAAGTAAAACTTAATAATAAATAGTAGCAGTAGTTTATATAGGATCAATATTTCGTGCCTTTGTTCTACACAGCGTGTGTCTGAATTCTTTTGAAAACTTTTTTGATATCGGTTTTCCAATAAAAAAGTATTCTTCTTTTGGCTAAATCTAAAATTCAAATAGGCAGCCTTAAAACTAGCTCTTTGTATACAGGGTAGTAAAAAATAATTTTGCAATTTCTTTTCTTAGAAAGTATACATTTTTCTGCATAATAATACATACTCTTGAAGATTGGAAACTGGCATATAATCCTTATATTCTCTCAACATCTTATTTTAGACGATCTGTTTTTGATTGGATGTATGAGGTAACAGGCATGTTTTTGCCGAAAACCCTTTCTAAATATGTATATAACAGGAATCAAGATATGTTTCCCCTGGGAAAGATTCGAAACATTTGTTAAATAAACAAAGTGTAAAAAAATCTTATTTTTCTACTTTAATCGCTTATAATTTGGTGAGTATTGGTTGTAGAGAAAAATTGTGAAAAAAAGTTTTTCTATTATATTTCTTACAAGATGGGATAAGCTAGTTATCGCAAAATTCCTTTCTCTCGTTGCAAAAAAGCTAAAAGGGCATTTCTCTCTGAGCTGGGCAACTCACTGTCTCAGGCCACATAATATGAAAAATATACTTCATTTTATAGTTTGTACTTAACTTAAAAAGATAATCATCTAATGTACCGCGGCCATCGTACAATATCCAAAAAATAAAGTTTATATCAAAAAGGTTTATAGTGCTCAAAAAGCAGGCCCCTGCATGTCCCTAAAAACAGTCCCCTGGGTCCTGGTATCGTATTGTAATGAACGGGGTGGCTCGGCTCTAGTGTAGCCCTCCTTCACTTCGACCTAAAGAGATCTTTTGTGAATACCCTTCGTTGTTTAGTGCCCGGTAATTCCTATACCTTTAGCAAAGTTCAGGATACTACGCGGTGCAAGCTGAATAATATCTCTAGGAGTAAGATATACCCCTTCGAGGAATTTAAGCCGTTGTCGGGTCAGTTCTCTGCATTTACAGAGAATTTCGTTTGCTTCATGACAAAACCGACATTGTTCATCCTCAGTCTTTCCCATTTTTTTGAGGTGATACCTCCAAGGGCCATGTCCTGTTAGGAAGTCGGTAACCAGTTTAAGTTCATTTTTTTGAAGTTCCAGTAGCTTCTTTGTGTACTTAGGTGAATGCGAAATAAATCTTTTCGCCCAGTCCCAGTCCTGGGATGTTGTTCCAGTAAGTCTCTTTTTGACTTTTTTCCCATGTTCTGAGTTTCTTGTAGAGGTGGCCTCTAGTGGTGCCACAGAAGGGCTTAGATCCATAGAATGGTCTCTGTGCTCATTCCTTAATGAGTTGATCGGCAATTTCATTGCCCTCCACTCGTTCGTGTCCTGGTACCCACTCCAGAGTAATTCTGTTGTGTTTGGCCAGTTGGTTTAGAGACTGTCGACATTCCCAGGTTAGCTTTGAATTAAAAGTGCATAAAGTCAATGCCTTCAAAGCAGCCTAGCTGTCCGATAAAATATATATGGTTGCGCCCCGAAGGCCTTTTTTGGCACATTCATAAGCGCAAATGTCAATTGCATGGATTTCAGCTTGGAAGATGGAGGGAGCCTTCCCGAGGCTTTGATAGTCTGCATCTAGGTCCAAAGACACCAGCTCCAACCCCTTGTTCCATCTTAGATCCATCAGTGTATCAGACAAGTGAGCCTTTTTCATGCTTTGGTGCATTCTCACTTATAGTTTGGAGGTCTTGAATAACCACTTCAAAAAAGCGCTGGAAGGCCCGCACTATTGGCATCATGTCCGTGGGTTTTTTTTTTATGTTGGGACAGTCCACGAAGGCTGATGCCTAAGTACTAACGTACCGTGGGTGTCTTCAGTGTGGTGAGAGAGAGTTTGTTCACACGGGACTTAAATTTTTGGAGATTGGGAGGAGATGGAAAAACTTCTGCGGGCAGCAGGTTCCATAGTCTTGACACTCTAGGAATAAAGGAACGAAGAAAGCGGAATGTTCGGGACCTCTCTAACTGAACTGTAAAAGGATGCATAAAAGTTGCACTACGTGTTGCTCTGTTGGGAGCTGCCAGAGAAGGAATAATACTGTCCAATTCCTCTGAGCAGAAGCCGTGAAAATACCTATAGAAGAGCGACAGATCCCCTACAGCTCGACGATGGGCAAGAAGAGGAAGCCTTTCTGTGAGCGTTGGATCATTAATAAGACGAACAGCTCTTTTCTGAATGGAGTCCAGAATGCTAAGTGTTGTAGGGGACGCCATTCCCCAGACATGAGAACAATATTCTAAAGAGGGTCTGATTTGGGATACATACAGAGTGTACAGATTGGAAGAAGAGAAATATTTTCTGGCTCGAAAGAGGAATCCAATCTTTTTTGAAGCTGCCGAAGCTATGGATAAAATGTGTTTATGCCAGTTGCAAAAGTAACGCCGACTAGATTAAACGACTCTTTGTTCTGCAGAACTTGGCCGCTCATAAAATATGTAAGGGATGAGCATTCGCAGACTTTTTTCGCGACAGCGAACATGACTGTGTTTTTGAGGCATTAAACTGAACACGATTTTTGGCGCCCCAATCCAAGATAAGTTTGAGGTCTTGTGAAAGAGATATCTGCATTGACCTGCGCTTGTTTTCAAAATCAGAATTACACGATGGCTTAAGAAATTGAATACTAGAGTGGAGGGTACTATCGTCAGCAAAACTATGAATGGGATTGATTGTGGAAGAGAGAAGATCGTTAATGTGTAGAAGAAACAGCGTGGGTGCCAGCACTGAGCCCTGGGGCACCCCAGCATTAATTTGGTAGAAGCTGGAGGAATGACCATCTACACTAACTGATATACGTCGATTAGAAAGGAAACTGGAAAGCCAAGAGCAAAGCTTAGGTGGAAGACCGTAAGAAGGCAGTTTGTTAAGAAACCCATCATGCCAGACCTGATCGAAAGCTTTGGATATGTCAAGAGCAACGATCTGGGATTCACCAAGGAACTCAAGGGACTTGTTCCAGTTGTGTGAGACAAAGGAAAGAAGATCAGCTGTGGATCTACTGTGACGGAATCCATATTGTCTATCATGTAAGATCTTATGTTTTTCCAGATACTTTAAGATTTGGGAATTAATGAATTTTTCCATTACTTTGCAAACAACTGAAAGAAGAGATATAGGTCTATAGTTAGAAGGGAGACTTTTGGATCCTTTTTTGGGTTGCACACGTGCAGCTTTCCAACTCTCCGGAAAAATGCCCGTGTCGTAAGAGATTCGAAAGAGGCGAGTTAAGATGGGTGCAAGCTCGGGAGCACATTTTTTTAAGACGATTGCTGGTATGCCATCCAGCCCAGACGATTTTTTAGTATTAAGAGAAGAAAGAATACGCTTGATCTGTTTGACTTTAAAAATTATATCGGACATTTTATGACAAACAGGGATAACTGTTCGAAGAGGAAGATTAATAGGAGGATCAAGCGTAGAATTGGCAACAAATTGTTTGGCAAATAGTTCGGCTTTTCCTTTGGAGGTAGAGACAATTCCATCTTCAGAGATTAGGGGTGGAAAAGAATTTGTGCAAAAGTTCTAACTAATATTTTTGGCAAAGGACCAAAAAGCTTTACTGCCATTTGAGCAAGAGAGAACTTTATCTTTTCTTCGATTGTTAAAACGGTCTTTTGCTTCTGAGATGGTCTGATTATACTGATTTCCTGCTTCGATGCTAGCCTGTCGATTTTCGGGACTGGGGTTTTGAAGAAACTTTTTGTGGGCTTGAAGTTTTAAAAGTCTGGCTTTGTCACAGGATTTAGAAAACCACGGTTTGTGATTTGAAGTTATGGGGTTCTTTTTAGTGTGGGGAATATAGGTCTTAATGCCTAGTTGAATTGTTTTGGTAATTTGTTTTCATATTTCTGAAGGATCGTGAGTAGAAAAGCAGGTAGGATTCCAAGGGTAGCTGGCAAAGAAATCTCTTAGACCATCCCAGTCGGCCGAATTGTAGTGCCAGACGGTTCGTGGTGGCATGCTTTCAGTTGCCTCAAAATGAGTGGAGTATGATACGGTGACCAAACCATGGTCAGAGCGACCAAGGGGAGCAGTTACTGATGCTTGATAGAGTTCGGGGGTGGAAGTAAGAAAGAGATCTAGGGGATTAGAATTATGGGTGGGAACCCTAGGAAAGTAGGTAGGTTCCATAATTAGATTGGTGAGCGAGTTGCTGATTGCGAAATTTTCTGCTGCTCTGCCTTGTGTATCAGTTTTTGTGGAGCCTAGCCAATCCTTATTATGAGCATTAAAATCCCCGAGGACGATTACTTCGGCCAATGGAAACTGGGAAATAATATTGTCGATCTTTATTGAAAGGAAATCAAAGAACTCGTTGTAGGAATTGTCAGACGGGGACCGGTATATACAGCAGATGCATTTAGTAGAAGATCTGAAAGTAAGCTTAAGCCAAAGAATAGCAGGGATTGGTCAGAACTTCAATCTTGATTTTTTCCAAAATTTTAAGGTGAGTCAGGTCTCCTGACTTTATATTTTGGGTCTGGATTACTCTGGAGGCACTCGGTATCGCCTCCCTCTTTATGTGCAGGTGCAGGGGAAGGAGATTCAACATTGTCTCCAGAGCTGCCGTTGGGCAAGTTTTTATTGCTCCAGTAAATCCCAGACAGGCAAGTCTTTGCAGTTTCAGAAACTTTCCTTGTGTAGTTTTTTCCTCTGTTTCCTTGGTAAAAAAGGTGTTTATCTCTCAAATATTAATTGTTTTAATTGATACTTATAATATTTGAAATCTAATGAACTTTTTACTGACAATATCAGAGATATTTATTTTTTAATTAAATAATTCATCCTAAAATACCAATGTTTATTTTGTTCCCAATTTTTACGCGCAGTCCCCTGGCTCTTTTTATAAACTACCTCAATAACATTTAAAGCAATTAATCTTTATTTCTACGTTGTGCTTCGTATGCTTTTTAAGTTTGCCCAATGATAATAATTAAATTAAACTATTATTCTATGGGAAAAACTGACCAGGTGACTGTTTGCCGGGACAAAAATACGCTTAAAGTTGCCCAGTTTACAAAGAAATGCCCATAAATAAAAAATAAAAGCAGATTTAGCATGACTTTTTTTAACCCTTCAGATATTTCTTAGGGGCTCCTTATTTCGCTAAAAAGAACTTTATACCATGGTGAAACATCATATTAAATTTTGTTAAGTTGGATTTGATGGTTTTTGCATAATAATTGTGCAATCGTTAAAAAAATTGTTAATTTTGTGAATTAAGTATAGCACAGAATATTAAATTTATACATTTGATTTTTTTGACATATACTAGAGACCTTAAGCTTACAAAAAAAATGCTTTTAAACAAACTAACTATCTTCACCAATTTTCCCCAAAAAATTGTATTTAACAAATGGTTTCAAAGTACCCGTAAAGACGCTTCTTTAAATATACCAAATGGTCCATCGGTCGATTACTAGCCGAGGCACAGGCTGCCAAACTTGACCGGCGTTTTAGCAAAATCTATAAACAATAATAAATATCAACTTCTTGCACATGGTTTATATGAATGTACTGTCTTATTTTCATTTATATTTTACTAACAGAATGACAGCAGATCAGCAGATTACAGCAAAAATTTGTTATTAATTAGTGTTTTTTTTTTAACGAAAATTGTTTAAGCAATTATTGCCCTTAGCAATTGTTTATACATTTAAACAATTGCTAAGGGCGTCTTAGTCATCCAATTTTAATAAAAAAAAGTTTAAAAGTCTAAGATCTGTAGTATAAATTAAATAAAAATAAAATTTCTAGGCTGGATATTATGATGACTACCTAATTGGCAATTGTCATTTTTTTCTTACGCAGTCAAATTGCAAATTGATTATGTAAAGACTATTAAACGGATTTTAACGAAATTTGACATGATTATAGAGTAGAGCTGTCGAAATTACTTTTAAAAGGTAATTAAATTACAATTACCAATTACTCTTCTAAGTAGTAGTAAATTACGATTAACAATTACTAACATGTGTGTTAAAAGTAATTCAGGGGCCTGTTTCATAAAACACTTGTAATACAGTACCTGTATTACAGGACTTTTAAATTAAAATTTACAATCCTATAAAAATATGTTTCATAAAAATAATTCTGCACTTGTAAAATAACCTGTAATATTCGCCTCTATTACAGTTCCTGTATTTTAATTTAACCTTTTTATTTGTGTTTTTCATATGTATTTGAGGTTATGTGTGGTGAATGGTATTCCGGTTTATTATTTATTATTTGTTTTCATTCTTGTCAATAGGAAATACGGTGTTACTGTCGGTTGTGGTTAGTTAGTTGTTTTATAAATCCAAATTATGTCAAAACGCGAAGAAAAAAACATAAAAACTAGAAACTTTTTAAGAATGATTCTAGCTAAAAAACAGAATTGTTTGATCAATATGGACCAAATATAACAAAGGATACTAGAAGAAAAGCTTGGTCAGAGGTTAGAGATTATTCTGTGTCTATAGGATTTGTAACAAGTAATAGAGATACAACGTATGTGAGAGACACTACTTGGCAGAATTTGAGAGGTAGAACTATGGTAAGTTCAATCTCTTGTTGTATTAGAGTAATTAGTTTAGCTTAGGCTTTAGGTGGACTAGGTTAAGGTCATACTTGTCTAAATACGCCAAAGGGTAAATTAGGAAAATGCTAGGTTATTTTTTGAAAAATGTAATTGCTAGCTGATTTATGTGTGCATTTTATTGGTTTGCTAATAACCCTATTTGAAATTATCTATAAAATAAAATTAAAACTTATTTGTTTGATGCAGGCAAAGCTAGATAAGCAGACCGGCGGTGAAGGAGGTTCAGACAAGAAGCTTGATCAAACTGATCTTTTAATCATTGAAATTTTGGGTAAAGACTCTCCTGTCATTAAAGGTTTCGGTGTACCAGACTCAATGGGTATTGAAAGAACAGTGGAACATGATTTACTGCCCAGTATTGCAGATCCTTACAGTTCTGATGTTAACGCAGACGAGTGCATAAATAATACACCGACCAACACACCATTACTCAAACCGAAACTACCTCCTGCTGATTTACACGGAAGCATGAAAGGTATACAATTTACGTTAATAGTGTTTAATAAAATTGACCCTATATTGATAGCTATTTTTTATATAAATATAGTGTGTCACTATACAAAATTAGGTTTAATATCATTATCTCTTCTTTCTAGATCCAAAAAAACGTGTGATTGTTCAGATGTCAGACATTACCAAGGAACAAGAGGTTTTAAAAAGAGAACAATGAAGTTAGAAAGGAAATTGAAATTTGGGAAAAGAAAATGCAGCCGGAATCAAACATTGTGACCTAACTAATCACATTGAACGTATTAGCCAGTCTAACGGTAAATCTGAAAAATGTGCTTCCCAGGTTGTTTTGGTGGAAAACTCAAATTACCAAATTACTGACGAAGGACAGCTTGTTTTTATGCAAGATAATAACTTTTGTTAATAATAATTAGTTAAGAAATAATAATAAATACATTTATGTAAACAGTAATGTTTCCAATAAAAGTTATTATTTCATATATTATAGTTTTTCATGACCCCATATTGATAATAATAAAAATGTTTATTTTTTTTTAATAATATTTATACTTAAGGAAAAAATGAAACAAATTAATAAAATATATATTATAATGTTTTAATAACCAACCTAAGAAATGTACATTGCCTCAATACCCAGTAACATTACGAAAGGCTCATCAGTTTTCAAAGTGCCTATATAAGAAATGTAGCTTTTCTTGTTCTATTTGGTCCGGACCATCATAGTCGACGTCATTTACGTTACCACGTGGTACATCATCCTCTCCATCACTATCGATTTCGATTAGTTCGTTCTGTAATCGTGACAGATTACAAAGTGCTACACAACACTTTATAACTTTACATACAAACACAGGCTGGAGTCTAAGATAATTCAAGCATGGAAATTTCTCCTTCATTATACCAATGGCACATTCTATAGTACGTCGTGTTTTCTTGTGAGCCCTTGCGAACCGCCGCTGTTCAGGTCTGTTCACATCTTGAACAACTGGTGGTATTAACCAGGACTTAAGTGGATATATTGAATCCCCAATCAAAATCCACCAGGATATGGCCTCCAGCCTTCTTCCATTCTGCGAAACAAGCCACTATTACGTAGGACACGTGCATCACTTGCGCCCCTGGCCAATCTGCATATACGTAAAAGAATTGCAAATTAGGCCCACACACAAGCATTACATTAATTGAGTGGTTACCGTGTCTGTCGACAAAGGCAGGCTCGAACTCATGTGGGGCATCCATTTTAATAAGAGTACCATCTAGTGCTCCGCAAACCAAAGGCATTCCTGCAAGATGACTAAATCCATTTACTATGGTTCCAACATCATTAGGCCAACATACAAGTTCGTTCACTAGTAACGCCTCAATTGCATCAATGACCCTGTGAACAACTCTACAAACTGTGGCTTTACTAATGCCATGCATATCACTAATACTACGATACTGAGCCCCGGTCCCCAACCAATGTAGTGCAATTTCTAACTGTTGGTGAGATGTTAGAGCTTTATTTCTTTTTGTTGGGTGTTCAAATCGAGCTTCAATGTGCTCTAGCAAGTAAGCACACTGAAGAAAAGTTAATCTAAACCGTTCATTATATTCGTAAGTTTCCTGCATCATATTGTATGAAATTCTTTCCTTGAAATTTCTTGGCCTCCGAATAATGACATTATCATCTTCACTAGAACTACTACCCTCATCCATTTTAACAAGTTACCTTTCAACAAAATTTCCTTTAGATTAAATCTATATCATTAAAATATTTGTTTCAAATAATATATAATATTTATTTGGAACCAAATATTTTTAAACATACTTGTAAAAGTTTTAAGATGATATAAACAATCATAAAATATTTAAAAATTTACAGGTTTACTAATACAGGAAGTTGCTCTTTATGAAACACAACACTGATAAAGTCCTGTATTATATACTTGTAACACAGGTAAATCACCTTTAAATTGTTTTACAGAGAAAATTCATTATGAAACACCAACTTGTGGTTTTGACCTGTAATACTGGCATCTTTCCTGTAATACAGGACCTGTAACTTTTATGAAACAGGCCCCAGTTTTCAATTAAAACTATAAGTAAGTGAATATTTTAGCAATTACTCTAATTAAATTACCACATTTAATTCAATTCTCTTTTGGTAATTACATTATCGTAATGTAATTAAACTACCGTTATGTCATTAAATTCCTATTCTATATTTAATTACTATTCATTCTTTCAATAACATTTGAAAACTAAATTTCTCTAAAAATATTTAAATAACTACATCAGAAATCAGTACCTGTAATTATAGAAATAAAAAACAACTACCTCTGTTTGGATAATAAAAGAAAACAAACATAAAACCGGTGGCGGTAAGCATCAATCAAAAATACTAAATCGGCGCGAAGGCGGCGTTCGCCGGATTTAAAGCGGCCCGCCGTGTTATAAGATGCTTTCTCTGGCTGGCCAAATTTCTGGCGGTTTTTTCATTAGGAAGGGTAATTAAAATTTTCGTAGTCATTCCATTATTTATTAGGTTATTAAATTAATTTCTAAGTAATTCAATTACTTTATAAGTACTCGAATTACCATAAGTACTTGTAAGTAAGTAATTTGATTAGTAAATCCCAAGTAATTGAATTACTTTGGGATTCGTAAAAATCAATTACCAATGACAATTACATTATCCTATTAATGGATAATCCAGATACAATTACCTTTTCCGAAAAGTAATTAAGTTATAGTAATTCAATTACTGAGAAGTAACTAAATACAAATTTACAATTATTTTAATTGAAGTACCGACAGCTTTGATATAGAGGTCCTAAGAGAAATCTAGGGGTCCAGGAATTCCATGAAAAACTGTTTTGTTTTCCTTGTCTTTTGGTTTATTGCTAACAAGCGTAATACATTTGGTTATTTCTAATTCATTCTGCTTTGTAGAAAATTTACCCACTAAGCAAAGAACATCTTGAGCACGTTTTGTAACGTTGTTTAAAAGTAACTGTGATAACGTTCAATTTTAAACGTTATTTTATCATGTCTGTTTCGTTTTCCTAAATTGTTACTGATAATTTTCGTTTCTGTAACATACCCTTGTAAATATTTTTAATACGGTATAGAACAAACATCTTAGTGACGTAATTTTTATGTACACTAATGTTAACGTTAAAATGTTGGCATGTATAGAATGGTGTTTTAAGTACAAGTTCGATACATCTGTTAATATACGTATCAGATACGATTATAATTTGTTAAAACATAAAATGTTATTAGTGTAACGTTATAATAATGATATTATTTAATGCAGAATCGTTACGTTTACTGCGTCTACTACATTTCCCCGTGGAAATGTAAACACAGTTAACATATCGACATCGTTTGCTTAAATGTACCCCACACAGAGATTGTTACATTTTTTGACAACGACGCCAGGTTTAGAGAAAGAAGCTTTGCTTTAGTACTTAACCTTACTTTATTTTAAGAACAATTGTGTTTTGTGTAAGTATTAAATTTAAAGGTTTTTCTAGTGATATTAAAGGGAAATATTGATCGGAAAGTAAGTATTTTACAGTATTTTCTATTACACTTCAGTTTTTTTGTATGTATGTAGGTATATAGATAAACTGACCAAAAATCCAGATTTTGAAGTTAAGGTTTTTAAGCCATAAGTCTATAAAATCCAGCGTTAGCCGTTGCCTTAAGATAAATATTGGGGTAATAAGTCCGGATTTAGTTTGGTGAGGTACCTCCCATTCCCTAGATACATATAAATTAAAGAAAATACCTATAGATTAAAATTTTGGTGCTTTATACCTTATATATTAGTCATTTATAAGACTGGAAAGTAGTGTTTTTGCAAGTCGAGTCAAGCGGTTTGTAGGGCGAGCCGTAATTGACCGTAGGCGACTCCTTGAAGCTTGGCCAGACCTACAAAACACTTGTCTTTCAATCATAAGGTAAAATTTTTTTTTTTCAACCGAAGCTATTAAAAAAAAAAACAATAATAATATTTTAATGATCGACAACAGGTGTATTTATCCGCTTGACATGGATTTGATACTTATTATAACAATAAGAATAATTTAAGACACCCACAGTACGGTAGTAGTTAGGCCAAGCCTTCGTAGACTGTCCAAAGATAAAAAAAATCACTGAAGTTCTTTTCAGTAACAACCATGCATAAAAACGGCTATGCTCCAAATAGCAGCTTATTTTTCATTTCATGGATCTGCAAAGTAGCCCGAAAAAAAGTTACTTTCTGGCCAGAATGTTTTCCAGAAAATGGGTATTTTCCGATCGGTCAAAAAAAAACTTTTTAGGGGACTTATATAGCAAAAATTGAGTATTTTAAATAAATGATAAATTTAATCAAAGTTGTAACTTAAAGGATTTACTGTGAAGTATTTTATTTTGTACTTTTAAGAGCCCCTGATAGTAGACATTTGACACATAAATAATAGTAATAATTATAATAATAATAATAATAATAATAATAATAATAATAATAATAATAAAATTATTAGAAAATTAATTTTTAAATAAATTGTAGATGCAGCACATTATGTTTTTAAATGACAACTATTCAAAAAGTGGATTGGCAGTTAAAAAGAGAGGCATATGTTTAGCATGCTCAAGTTAATCGAGACGGCTCCCAGGGAAGAAGAAGAAGCAAGTAACGTAACTAGTATAACTGTAAGTAAGGTTTTTTTGAGGGATAAATTGAATTTTTAATTGGATTGTTAATCAAATAGAAGCAAAATAATTATATAGTACAAAGTGTCTAAATGTTTTTTTTTTTAAATTAGGTCGTTTATCAGTATTTACCATTTAGTAATGGCTAATCGAGTAGCTAATATAAGAGAAAATTTGACTATATATTTAGAAAAATTGTAGGCTTTAAAGCCAACACAAGGTTTTTATCCTTTATAATAGTGAAATAAAGGATCTATCATACTATCTGCAAATACAGTTTTTTTTGCCAAACTTGTGATATAAAATTATCTTTTTAATTAATGAAGCAATTATGTCAGTAACCAAAAGTTTTTGGGCAAATATTTTACAAAGTTTTTTTTCCAGGTGCAACTAGGAGGAAAAAATAAAACAGAACATGGATATTAGTACATACAGTTGTTTTTTAATAAGCATTTTTTAAATCATGTAGGCAATTTTTATACCTAACTTAAGACTTTTTTACTTTTTTTTAAATATTATTCATATTTACACATCACGAAATGTGTAAGACTTTTTATAAAGTAAATTAAGAAAGATAAACATTATCACATGAACATTTTTATATATCAACTGTTACACTTTGTGTGGATTTAGAAAATAAGCTTTCCATATTAAATAATCTGTACAAAAATTTAGGAAATATGAAAGGAGAGTTGTAGACATCAGATATTTTTATGAATAAATTTTTACCTATAGTTTATATTACTTTTTTTTATTAGGGATAGTTACTTGTCACTGGTTTTATCTTGGAAACTATTGTACTATTTCAGGGTGGACGAAAAAATGATTATCAAAAATAACAGGCGATTTATCACAATATTTTTTTACATCCATATTTTTTCAGTGGCATCTTTAATAGCAGAGTGGACGCAACATTTACTTTTATACACGAAAATGCTAAAACTTTAGGGTAAAAATTTTTTTAATATTGTTAATAAATTAATTTTTTGAGGTTTTAATAATCTATAGGGTACTTCACAGTTTTAGTTTTAGAAAACTCAAACAAGAAGGATATTTAATCAAATCTTTTTTACTTGACCAGTCTACGTTTTAAAAAATATGTTTTACTTTGTTAGTGCTTTTTTGCGTATAAGTAAATTTTCGCCCACTCTAGATGATTAACAGGAAATAGTATATGAGGAAAGGCTTGAAAAATCGTTTAGTAATTTTAATCAAATCCGTGATCAATTACTTTAATATCAAAAAAGTTTGCCCTTTTTAATATAGTTAGTATCCTGCACCTCCTAGTGATAAAGTCGCCAACTTGATACGTTTAGTGACTTTCAAAGCCAACTTCATTATACTAATTTTTATTTTGAAGCTATACCATCCATATGTTGCTGTACATTAAATGGTTAACAAAATACGATTTACGACCATAATTAAACATTCTGTATTATTACTATACACCACACATAAGGGATCCAAAAGATCTTTTAATGTTATATAGTCAACATAACAGAACCACCTATTTAAATCCTTAGAAAAACCTTTTTACAACGTAAGTTATTTAACGTGAATGTTTCAGAATATGTGTTAGGCCCAACCAATGCAAAATACGTAACGGGGCCGTGTAAGTTTCAAACAAAAACGTTGTATTTTTAACGTAACAACGATTTTGTTAAGTTGAAGGAAATATCACGAAACTCTTAGGTTCAAGGCGCTGTTATTGTTTCAAGATGATTAACGTAACAAAGGAACAATAAAACATAAATGTAACGTAGTTAGGATGATTTTTTGCTTAGTGGGTAGTTACAAGTCTTTAATCTTTCAACAATTTTATTCTACGAACAACAGTTAGAGAGTTACGGGTGATTTATGTAATAAACATTGTTTTTTTTTAATTTTTTTTTAGTTTGGTTTATTTAACAAATTAATGAAATTGTTAAATAAATCTTTCTGAAGAGTCTCCAGCAAAAACATGCCCGCAGCCTCATACATCCATTAACTCTTGTTTTTTTTTACAGATAAGGACTGTTGATAAGCTTAAGTTAACTAGGGTATTAACATAAAAAATATAGAGCTTATACTTACCTTATATTTAAAAAGCATATTATTGGACCAACAGTCTCCATGCACTACGAAACTATGTTTTCCTGTATAGGATAGCACATACCTAAGAGTTTCTTTTGGATCTATTTTCTTTAATTTTTCTAAAATGTGCATTTCAGTTACTGGATCAAAGGTATCAAGGGCAGAAAAATATGCTTGTACCAACACAGGTACTATTCCACCCATATCTCCACCGTCAAATATAATTTTCCACAAGTTGTGAAAATTTTCAGTGAATTCCGCATAATTTTCCGCTTTTTCTTGTTTATAAACAAACGATAACCATGAAGCTTTATATAGTCTTGAGTACAATTCAAGGTGTTCTTTATCAAAATATTTCTTTGTGTAAAAGTCCATATCCTGCAGTTTAGTTTCATAAAAATTTTTGGTATTATAATATTTAATATTGTCAAAACCATTACTTACAAGTTTCTCATTTTGTAATTTTTCTAGCGCTGGGAAAACTTGAGAGTAAAAGTACACTTCATTTTCATAAAATGGGACATTTCCGAAATCAAATATACTATTTAGGCGCTTTTTAATAACAATTAGTTTGATCGTTGTCTTTGTCTAATACCTTGCCTGTAAATAACTCGGACACAAACCCATCTCTCTGGTTATTTACAACACTTTATAATTTTTTATATATATATATATATATATATATATATATATATATATATATATATATATATATATATATATATATATATATATATATATATATATATATATATATATATATATATATATATATATATATATATATATATATATATATATATATATATATATATATATATATATATATATATATATATATATATATATATATAAAATTTTTGGGAAAGTTAGAATTATGGTTAAACTTAGGTCTACCCGGGTAAACCGCGTTCTACCCGCTTTCGCGTGGTTAAAGTTGGATGTAGGAATTATTATTGCATCATTTTTCACCACGTGCAGCGTGCAGTGTTAAAATGGCAAGCGAAGAGAGCGGACGCGCGCGTTTTGCCCAGCGTTTTTATGAAGCTTTTAACGAGTTGGTGTCTTCGAAGGATGCAAATAGTTTTTATTTTAATAATGAACAATACCAAGACATGTTAGAATCAGTCAAATTGGCAAAAAGTTCTCAAACTAAGACTACTCTACAATATCGACGGTTAAAAAGGTTTGACATATGTTCTGTTAGAGGCGCTGAAAAGCTTATTGCTCGTATATCGTCTGGTGAATCTTGCATAAAATATTACGTTACAAATGAAGAAATGTTTGACATTTTGCATGATGCACATTTGGCTATAGGACATGGTGGTAAACATCGTATGGAAAGTGAATGTAAGAAAAGTATAAGAATATAACTCAAGATGTTATTAAGTTATATCTGCGCTTGTGTGAAGGGTGTCAAAAGAAACTAAAATCTGCCAAAAAAGGTCTTGTAGTTAAACCGATGGTTTTTCGGAGATGAACAGCCGTTGTCAAGTGGACCTAATTGACATGCAATCCCATCCGGATGGAGAATATAAATTTATCATGGTGTATCAAGACCACTTAACTAAGTTTGTTCAAATACGTGCATTAAAATCGAAAAGGGCTGAGGAAGTAGCTAAGAGCCTAATAGACATTTTTTGTATTTTCGGCGCCCCATCATACTACAATCGGACAATGGACGGGAGTTCGCCAACCGTGTCATTGAAGAGTTATGTGTCATGTGGAGTGGCCTTAAAATTGTCCATGGCAAACCACGTCACAGTCAATCACAAGGCAGTGTGGAAAGAGCAAATCAAGATATACAAAATATGCTCATGACGTGGATGGATGATGAAAACTGCAGCCGATGGTCAGAAGGTCTAAGATTTGTCCAGTTAATGAAAAATAGGGCATACCATGATGGGATAAAAGAAGCTCCTTATGCCGCTATGTTTGGGCATGATATTAAAGTTGGCCTAGCCACATCAGCTTTTCCAAAAGAAACTATTGAAAATTTACGAACCGAAGAAGAGCTCGAGAAAGTTGTGAAGGAATTTGGTATAGGTGAACAGCCTCCACAAAAACAAAATGAGGACAGATCTACGGATAGTGACCCAGAAATAGACAACCCACAAGAAGATATTATTGAGGATGGCAATATGGAAAATATCAACAATAATTATATAGGAAACGCCAGTAATATGGAAACTTTAGAAAAATCGGAAGCAAATGTGCAAAATGTGATAAACCAAGTGCATCAGGGAATATAAGGTGTGAACTTTGCTTGTGCCAAAAACAAATACATTTAAACAGACTAGAGGCCAAAAGAAATTTAGAAAATCAAGCAAAAAAATGAAAGCATTATCTAATACAAAGTTTCCTCCATGTTCTGTTGGAGATACAGTGAGAGTGAAAATACCAGATGTTGATCGAGGGAGGGGTGATTTCAGAAACATCCTCATGACAGTTGTAGAGAAAACTGACGACGATCTTTATAGGCTAGCAAACGAGAGAGGAACTATAGAAGAAATGTTTTCCAGGAACCAATTTTCTGTGTGTAGTGAGAGACTTGTAGAGATGGAAAGTGTATCACCGGAAAAGAAAAGTTTACGACAACTTGCTAACGAACAATCACTTTTGGGAGGTCAAGGTTATAAACGATGCAACTGTAAGACTAAATGTATGACCAATAAATGTAAATGTAAAGCTATTGGAAATCTTTGCAACTCGAAATGTCACAGCAGCTTGTCTTGTTTGAACAAATAAAGTATACTTTCTTTTACTTTTATAGAATACGTTTTAGTGCAACGTTTAATTTAAAGAATATGTTTTTTCTTTTTTAAAATAAATGAATCTTTTAAACATTTATGGCGTTATTTTTTAACTTTACCCACGCGAAAGCGGATAGAACGCGGTTTACCCGGGTAAAGCCCGAAATAAGTACAATCTCAGTACTATTTTGGACTTTACCCATGTTTTCTGGGTAATGTGCGGTCTATCCGGGTAAACCTAAGATTAACCGTTATTCTAACTTTACCCGTAACATATATATATATATATATATATATATATATATATATATATATATATATATATATATATATATATATATATATATATATATATATATATATATATATATATATATATATACATGCTACGTTTTTTAAATAATAATAATATTAAACAAATTTTAAACAGTGTGGCCAGTAAAGCTTGCATCATATTTCATTTGGTTTTTTTACATTATTAGCTTTATTTATAATAATTTGTTTTTGGCATCAATTTCTACTTTAATTAAGACAAAACTCAACCCAAAAAAGTGCATAGGGTAAGTTTGAAAAATATATTTTTTTGAAAAGGTAGTTTGTGTCTAAAAGAAATACACTTTAAGTAAAGAGTTTATTTGACAAAACTTAAGCTTTTTTTAGAAAAAAAATAAAAAAATAAATAAAAGTTTTAATTTTTATTTATAACTTTTTTATTATAATATTTTGCTCTTTTAAACCAAACTATTTTCTTGACATTTACTTTTTTAAAAATATATCTATATATACAATTTGCTAATGTGGATATATTTATATGTAGGTAGGTATATATATTTATTTGTCTGTCCACGTGATTCTGAAGTTATGGCTTGGGCTAAAATCATGAAACTTGGCAGAGTGGTAGTCTTTAGCAGTGGCTAGAACCTAACGAAGCCCGTTTTTTGAACTTCGCCCCCGGGACAAAAATAGGAGCAAAAAAGTGTTTTTTACCGTTAGTCGTACGGAAGGCGTCTTACGGAGACAGAGGCTACTTAATATTGTCTCTCGCCTGGCGGAGACAGGCTTTTCATCTAGTATTTAATAAAGTTGTATTATACAGCGTAAAACACGTTTACACGGGACTTAAATATTTAAAGACTGGAAGGAGAAAAAAAAGCTTCTGCGAGTAGCAGGTCCATAGTCTGGATACTCTAGGAATGAAGCAAGCGGAAAGTTCGGGGAATCTCTAGCTGAACAGTTAAAGAATCCATGATTTTCTGTAAGCTTGGGATCATTAATAAACAACAAAAAACTCTTCTTTAAATGGAGTCAAAAATGCTAAGTGTTGTAGGAGACGCCATTCCCCAGACATGAGAACAATATTCTAAAGAGAGTTTGATTTGGAATACAGAGTATACAGATTGGAAGAAGAAAAAAAACTTTTTGGCTCAAAGAAAAAAATCCAAGTTTTTTGAAGCTGCTGAGGCTATGGATGTAATGTGTTTGTGCCAGTTGAGGTTATTCTCAAAAGTAACGCCGACAAGATTAATCGACTCTGTTCTGCAGAACATGGCTGCTTATATGGAACGAATGAGCATTGGCGGACTTTTGTCGCGACAGCGAAAATTACTGTGTTTCGAAAGTATTACACTGAACAAGATTTTTGGCGCCCCAATCATAAATAAATTTAAGGTCTTGTGAGAGAGATATCCGCATTGACCTACGCTTGGTTTCCAAATCAGGCTTATTGACTGGCTTGAGAAATTAAATGTTAGAGTGGAGGGTACTATCGTCAGCAAAACTATGAACGAGATTAATTGTGGAATTATGGTGTTTCTTTAAAGAAATATGTTTGGGTAATTTTTTTCTCGGTCGAAAAAGAAGTTAATGATAAATAAAAATTTATTGGAACACTGTATTTAAAAAAATATGAATACAAGGATTTTCCACTTACAAATGAATATTGTAAAAAGGAAGTAGGCCAGGCGGAAAGTAGTTTAAAGGGTTTAAAACTGGGTGTAAAAATGTTATTGTTTTAGACGGTTTATTAACATGTTGTAAAACTGTGTTTTCCCCCCTCACCAAGGCGAGCGTTAGTAATGTTGAAGTAAAGAAGGTGCAAAAAGGCATTTTTTAAAAAATAACTTATTTTATTTTAATCGCACGGCAAAAATGGTCCTATACTAAATTAAAGCTGTCTATGACTATTTATAACTGGTAAATAATTTTAAATAAAAAAGTAATTACTTTCTATTACAGTTTTTATTTAGTAAACAATTTTGGATTTTTTAAATTTAAATTAATTAAATTGTTTAAAAATTTAAAACAAACTTAAGTGTGATTTTGGTTTTACAAACACGTCATGACATAGGAGCCACCTTCAATGTTCTAGAAATGTATGTTTTGTTACACATATTTTAAACCAAATAGATACAGTAAAATATTACATATAGGTCATAACAGGTTTATCTAAATTATTTATAAGAGCTGTACTTTTGTAAATATTATGAAGAAATATTTTATTAAATTATTTGATCAGTTGATTGGGATTAATGAAAATATATTAAATTCCAAGAAAATTCAATTGTTTCGTATATAAATAACTATACTTAATATAAATATTTTTTTATTTGCCTTTATGCCCTAAAATATACTTAGCTTCTAGTATATATACAAAACTTTTTGTGGTAATTGAGGTAAGTTTTACGTGGATAATTGTTGTTAGAAAACAATGTAGAAATTTTGCTTCATTAAAAGTAGATACTTTTAAAAATGTGATAATAAAATTTTGACTGTGTGAATAAATACAATTTATTAAAATTAATTAAACATTTAAAAACAAACTCAGGTGTGGCCTTGGTTTTGCAAACTTATTATTACGTAGTAGCCACCCTCAGGATATGAACTGCATATTTGTATTTTAAACCAATAGGGTGTTTAAAAAAATATGGGACTACTAATGGGGGATTCCCTGGCCAAAAATAAGACAAAAATATTATATTAACAGCTTCAAAAAGAACCCATTTTTAAGATACAGGGTGTGAAAGAAACTTTTCAGAATTTTGATTTTCCCTGTGATTTTAAACCGGGTCTTTATATTTGAATAAAACTTGTTACAGTTAGAACCATTGGCGTGCGGTAGAATTTAAAAGAATGTAAGCAATTTATAAAAACCCATCTATTCTCCTTGGCGTAGGATTATCCTTACACGGAGTGTGAAAAACACTATAAAACTACATCTAATTTTTGTATTGGTACTAGCAAAGTTTTAAAATTTATAGTTTTACCTTAAATTTCTGTACAATTTTTTGTTTTACCGCACTTACAATGATCAAGTCAGTTACTGAAATATCGAATGAGAGCGGAGCGAGCATATTTTTAAATGATCTGCTGGCAATTATTGCATATACGGTTTTCTCCTATTTTTAGATTATATGATAGAATTTTTATATAGTCATATTCTAGTGTCCTCAGGGATGGCAAATATACTACCGAAGAAGAGAAAAAATTATGTTTTTTAATATTTTTTATTTTGATTTTAAAATTTAAAATTACCATTGATTTTCTTCATATAACGCAGATAGACAAATTTAAAACCTCTCAGTTCTGGTCGGTCATGGTTAGTTCTGGTAAGTTAAAGCACCTTTTTATTTTCCCCATTTTAGTTTACACAGATAGAAAAGGAATGTAAACAAATGTCACTAACGTCAAAACCTTCAAAACGGAGATAGGGTTATTTATATTTTATGTTTCATTTATTTCCGATTTTCTCTTATGTGATATTATTTTAATTTTATAAAAACAAAAAGTATTTTTTAAGTGGTTTTCTAACGTAATTATTATAACGAAACAATAAAAAACTTTTATTGTTTTCTTAAATTTATAAATGTTTTCATTGTAAATATTTATTTTGATACATATATTAATAATAACATAAGTGTTATATGCAACAAAAACGAAAATAAAATTTATTAATTAACCAATATTTCGGGGGACCACCGCAAAAATAAGAGAGCGGCATGAAACATTTTTTTTTATATTACTATGAGCTATAGTCAATTCAAAGCCGCACTGCTGCAAAAAAATAGTATATAGTCAAAATTATTGGCCTAATTAAACTACGCCAGGTTTTTGAAAATATTTTTGTAGCCCTTTTATTAATTGAATGAAACACACTAATACACATGTGCCCCGAGGCAATGGGGATAACCTAGTGACACGGATATTTAATTTAATTTTTTTTTGTCCAATAACTGTACCCGTACCTATCCACTTAAAACTTTAACAAAACTATATTTAATATTTTATTTAATTGAAAAAAATAATAATAATAAGCGCCTTCTCTATCTGGGTTTTATGTACCTGGAAGGACGCCTAACATTTCTCTATCTTCTATGCTCCTATAAGTATAGCTCATCATTTAAATATTTTTATTATTGATTTAAATAATAATATTATTAATTTATAAAGACAGTTACTCGATCAGAATGATCTTGAAAAAATTTTAATAATATTTTTGACATAAAAAAATATTTTATAGTTTTTTTTTTCAGTTAAATTCATGTTTAAACTTTAATTTAATCATATCTTAAACAGTAAATAAATGGGTAAATACCATAATTTAAATATAAATGTCTTTAAATCTGGAAGAAGTAGATAGCTTTATAAGAGAAATGTTTTTAAAGTTTAATACTAAATAAACTATATAAAAAATATGTTAAAATTATGAATAAAAAATTTTTCTCAAGATCATTCTAAACGAGTAACTGTCTTTAAAAAATTTTTGATATTAATATTTAAATTGATAATAAAAATATTTAAACGATGAGCTGTACACATAGTAGCATAGAAGATTGGAGAAATGTTAAACGTCCTGTCTAACACCCATATAAAGGAGGCATTTTTTTTTTAATTAAATAAAGATTAAATTTTATTTTGGTTAAAGTTTCAAGTAGATCGGAATGGGTACAGTTATTGGACCAAAAAAAATTAAATACAATATCCGTGTCACCAGGTTATTCCCCATTGCCTCGAGGCACATGTGTATTAGTTTGTTTAATTTAATAAATAGAACATTTTAAATAAATTTTCAAATGGATCGGTGCTGGTATACTTACTCGTACCAGAAAAAATATTGTTATAAGCGAAATATTTAAGGGCCAAAATCACTTATATCACGTTTAATACTTATTTTATTAAAAATATGTATAAAACCTTTTTTTATAAAACTTACTAAATGAAATATTTTTTGTTTATTACATTGTTTCGTAACTCCTTTAGTTTTTGAAATATTTGCGTTTTTATTTTAAATATAAATCGTTAATATCTTAAAAACTAAAAGGGCTACCAAAAAAAAGACATATAAAAAGCTGACGAAGGTTTATTAGAGCATCAATTTTGATTATGTACTTTTTTTCCTAAAATTAATAGTTTTCGAGTTATATTAAAAAAACAATTTTTCACGTTTTTTTTTTAAGGTAAAAAAATGTAATTTGAACCCGCTGAGCTGAGGCATTGTTTTATGCGGTTCTCTTATAGGCTTGATTTTTTGCCGTAGCCTCCCGGACTATATTGGACATTAAAATTAATGTCTATGTTATAGTCTATATCTTTATTTAAGATGTCGCAATTTACTCCTGCGCACTTTTTATAAAAAAAATGTAACATCTAAAACCAAATTTTACACACACACACACACCAAACAGCTTTTTAAACATCTACAAGCTGTCTATCTGGCTAGTAGTAATAGACATTATTAATAGATTGTACAGATCACAGTCCTGCTGGAAGCGCTCGTAGAAGTCTTTTGTACAGAGTTTCTGTCCTACTAGCAGTACGTACGTTCGCAAGTAAATCTGTCCTTTTTGCAGGACGTTTATTATACTTCTGGAAACAGCATACTCTCACAGATAATATTTTTTCGTTTAATAAAATTTACATTAAAAGTAAGGCCTACTATATAATTAGCCAATCGTTGTTAAGAATTTTTTTTTTTAAATTGAAAAGGAAAAATAGGAATTCCATATCCTTAAATTTAGAAGTAAGTCCTGTAATGATGTTAAATAAAAGTTATTTAATGCAATGCTTTTTTCGATATATTTAAAAGCTTTAATGTGGGTTAGATAAAAAAATAACTTTTATTTCGGATAAAACATTTGTAAAGTCTCCTACGAATCACCAGACAGAAAGTTTATTGCTTTATACTGTAAAATTATTTTTTTTTTCGAGAAAATAAAAAATAATATTTTAAATAAGATAAAATTTACAAAACACTTAACTTTAATTTTTTTCAAAAAACTAAACACCAAAAAAAAACAAATAATAATTATTCTTAACCAGTCTTCTAGTTTCAAAAATTTTGCGAATAGCAGAAAAAAAAAATAAAACATTGAATCTGTTTTTTGGCGCTCAACTTGCCTATAATTTGTATAAATATAAATTCAAAAAGTAAAAATAAATTAAAATAAGTATACGTAGGGTACGCTACATAAAAAATGTCTAGTAGAATTTAGAAATCAAAGACATGTAACGTGTTTGGTTCTACACAGGTTTTATTTATCTTTACTTTAGCCTTGTGTAATTTAAATTACACAGGCCCACACAAAAAAATAAGTAGTGTGTGCTGGGTGTCGAACTAGGATTTTTTAAAGTATTTTTTTGTGCTGAACACGAATTCGAACTCAAAATTGCAATTTTAAATATTAACGATTTTTTTTTAATTTAAAACGCCAATATATATCATAAAAACTATAAAAGATAAACGAAACTTTATATGACATAAATATTTTTTAAGTTATGATCAAAAAACCGAATTTTCAGGACTTTTTCAAGGTACACCTCTAAAAAAAAATTAGAAAATTATTTTTTTTTTAATTTTTGAATATTTTCTACAAATCTTAGGTGATTTGGGATTTAAATAAATAGAATAAATTATTTATTATTAAAAAAAAGAAACAAAAATCACATCAATTAAAAAAAGTCCTATTTCGGACTGAAATTTGTTGTCAAAATTACATTTTCGAATATACCTTTTTGTTTAAATACAAGTCCCATTTTGTGCTATTATTTAAGTGTTTTGACTGTTAAAACTCTATTTTCTAATAGCATTAAAAATACCTTATTATAACCCGTGTACCAAGAAACATCATATTATTTGGTCAGATCTCTTTATGTTATCGGGCAAATAAAATATGTAGGGAGCTGATCAGGATGATAAGCACATATTTTTTAACACAAACAAAAATCAATTTAAAATAAATAAAGGACGAATAAGATTGCATGGGAGTAATTATTACACGAAAATTAATATTTGATAAGTGATCGGAGATATCGAGTTCATTTTGATATAGTTAATTAACTCCTATTTATACTAAAGCTCTTTAAGATAGTATTTATATTCTTACAAATTATTTCTAATCTAGCTTGCTACTGTAGAATAAGTTAACAGGTATCATATATGTTTTTAATTACATTTAGATAATGAAAGATTTAAAGCACTGATTATAAGATGCCTGTAAAGATATGGTATGCGTATCTTTTCAACTAACATATTATGGCAACTTTAATGTTTGTATGCTAGAATGTGTTTCTTTCGATTATTTGAGACTATAATTATATGTCAAATTATGTGTCAAACTTTTAATTTTGTTTTTGTTTTCTCGTAATAATTTCTTAAATAAATGACATAGCGATAAAAAATTAGGGATTTGGGGAGTTTTTTGAGGTGAAAAATTTAAATTCGAGGGCGCCATTTACGACCTACCGCACTTGGTTAAGATTGCATAACTTTTTTTAAGCTTACTATATTGACCTGTTTTTTAAACAAGAAGCTACTATAATTCCTGGTCGAAAATATATACTTTATTTAGATCTGTAGGAGCAACTGTTTTCTAGATAAACGTACTTTAAATGACTCCGCAATTTTCCTATGGAATATAAGTTTCGGCCAATTGTTTTAAAAATTTGCAAAGTAATTGTTTTCAACACGCGATCAAAAGTCTTCATGAGCACAAAACCCGAAAACCCCTCTAACCCCCCCAAAATTACCCTCAAAAGTCTCCAAATCCCCAGTGATATTTAAGGCTGATTTTGGGGATTTGTTTATTATTATTATTTTTTTATTTCAGAAATAAATTAATAAGTAGGTTGATTTTAAAGGGAAACAACAATAAACTAAATACTAAAATTATAAATAAAATGTTTGTGTTTGTATAATAAGGATTTTAATGTTTAAATGATTTTTATGTTTCAGAATGTGAAATATAGTATACCACAAAATATTATTAAATAGTACCACTAAGTACTTTGTTCTTTCTTCCATATCTATTTTAAAATGAAATTATTTTAGTTGTGTTGTAGTGTTGTGGTTGTGAAACAAATACAGTTTAGTTTTATAGCAATAAACCTGTATTCCCTTTTTTTACATAATAAATTTCATTTTATTGCCAAAATGCAAAATCTTGGTATTTTTCTGCAATATCAAGAGAGTGTATGGTCTGTAAGTAAATAAATAACTAGTTTATGAAAGTAACATAATTAGTTTTTAAAATAAAATAAATTTGGGATTAATAGATAAGTTTATATATTTATGAAGTAATACAAAAAACCGTCATAAATTTCTAAAGAGAAAAGGTATTATTCTATTCTATTCTTCCAGTATCTCATCCGGAGAGAAATATTTTACAATCTTAAAAAGATCCTCAAGGTACCTTGTAAAAGCCCATTGCTAATCCTGCACTCACAGAAAAGCTTCCTTTCCTTGCCCAACGGTGGGCTGTAGGGGATCTGTCTTTCTTTTATAGGTGTTTTCAGGGTTTCTGCTCCGAAGAGTTGGGCCGTACAATTTCTCCTTTGGCAGTTCCCAAACAACAACAGTTGGTGCCACTAACTTTTGTGTATCCTTTTACATTTCATCTAGAGAGGTCCCGAACTTCCCACTTGTAAATTGTAATTATCTGTGGTAGCCGTTAAAACAGTTTTAAATATAATCTATTTTATCTTGAGGTACAGCTGTTATGCAATCGTCCACGTAGCGAAAAAAAGGTAGAGTAAAATTTAGTTTTGAAATAACTGTTTCTTTTAGATCTTCTAGTATAAGCTGGCAATTACACTTTAAATAAAAGAACCCATTGCACATCCGACAATTTTTTTATAGAATTGTTGGTTATAAAGAAAATAGGTAGAGTTGAGTGTAGTTTCAATGGCTTTAAGGAATTCATTGATTGGAATGTCGGTGTATGGTTTAATTTTATTCAATTTTTTTTAAATTATGTCTTTTTCTAACTTTGTGGGGATGTTTGTATATAGTGATATGACATAAAGTGATATAAGTAGATAATTTTTAGGTAAAATAATAGATTTTATATTTTTTTTGAAATACCAAGCATCTTTAATGTAATATTTGTTTTGATTTACTACGTTGTTTAAAATACTTTTAAGATATCTACATAAATTTTCGTACGGGGATTTGATGCATGAAACGATGAGTGGAGCTTTAAGAATCCGTTGATTCTCGGTGGATGGGCATTATGTATTTCAAGTTATATATATATATATATATATATATATATATATATATATATATATATATATATATATATATATATATATAT
>JAHBCN010002212.1:0-96278 GCA_019359885.1 Listronotus oregonensis
ATTTAAAAAGTTTGATTTTGTGACATATTCGGTATTTCTGGGGGTCTCGAGCCCGACATCCTGATTTTTCACCTAGAAAGCTTTGTCTGGAAAGGAAAGAGCTAGCGAATTGACAAGTAACAAAGTCGGAAATATATAATCCAATCCATAAATCAATGGTAGAAATTTACTAAACCTAATAAAGGAAAGAGGACTTCTATAACAAGAAAGAGAAGTTCAAAACCAATCAATCAACAAGGGAAATAATGTAATCATTTAAAACGCTTGTTTACTGCCTTAATGCCAGTCGATTACTAAAAATGCATCCGCATAGTGTCTGTAGTTAATCCTTTTGATTTTAAATTTATTAAATATGGTATACTGTATAATTATAATTATATATATATATATATATATATATATATATATATATATATATATATATATATATATATATATATATATATATATATATATATATATATATATATATATATATATATATATATATATATATATATATATATATATATATATATATATATATATATATATATATATATATATATATTATTGAGTTACCCACGCAGATCTTAAGAATATCTACAGGAGAGCTTTTATTGCTGTAGGTTGAGCTGTTTGGATACCTAAACCAATCAAAAGGTCTTTGTTAATCACTTTTATATTACTGTATTTTAAAAACTGTTGAAAAAAACATTTTTAACATCAACAATAATTATCTCGAATTTTGAGGGTAACCAAAACCTAATTTCTGCCATTTGTTCGAATTACCCTTGTATATTTAAAAATATTTTTAGGTTTTTTTTATCTTTTTTAAGCCATATTATTAACGTTTGTATTTATAGAACAGAACTAACTGGCCACCCTGTATCTTATATAAATTTTTATACATCTTATAAATCTATTTTTAGTGTATATAGCGAATTTTTTAAATTTTTAGGATTTTTACTATAAATCATTAACTTTTCCTGTGATATAACATAATATATACTTAAAAGTTTTGTGAAAAAATTTGTTTTTTTATACCCTTAAAATATTTAATTTAATCCACAGGTTTATTTATTAGATAATACAGCTATACAAAAATGTGGTCTGTGCTTTACATAGGGTGTCCGAAATCTTAAAGATATAAAAAAAACATGGGCGCATCGGCCCCTCTGTATCCTTAATTATTATTTATCCTTTATCTTAAAATCTAGTAACTTTATTTAAATTGTTAAAGAGAGTAATGTTATTAATAATTAAATTATCTACAATTTGTTTTTATTAGTTTTTTTCCTGAAATCAATTTTACAAAAGTTATTGGAGCTTTATTTTAAATTGTAAGCGCGCGTAATAAACAATTAAAAAACCTGTATAAACAATACAGAATTTTCAAATTTTAATTAAGGATATTATTAACTATTGTATAAAGAATAAAATAGTTATTTACCTAACAAGTGCGGAAAGTGATACTTTTCCGCACGCGACGGCAGTTACACGAACGACGCGAAGCTGTTTAATATATACCAGGATGTTTGAAACAATGTTTTTAAAAAAATATTAATTTTTAGTGAATATTTCGTTGATTTTACACCTAATTTGTACAAATAAAAGAATACTATGATTACAATGATAAGGTAACAGTATGTAAACCTATTTTATTTTTTTAATCCAAAACCGTTTGTCTAACGAAAAAAAGTCAAGAAGTTCTTTTTGTTAGCAACCAATAAGCGATTACAAAACTGATTCTTATTTTGATAAAAAACAGTGGCGTGCCATTTTTTAATGTAATAAAATTATATTTTGGTCAATATCAACGGTTCAAAAAAAGGTAGATAATAAATTCTCTTCATTAAATTATAGATAAATTTATCCTCTTTTAAAATATATAAAAATTAATATACCATTACATTTGTTTTTTTTAAAAAACTCAAAAATTTGCTACCATTTCAGTTAACGCCATCTAGCGGCGACAGCAAAAGTAAAAAATTTAAAACCAAATAAGCGTTTTGTAGTGCAAATTATGCTCTTTCATATGAGCCTAAGTTTGCTAAAATCGGTCAAAAGAAACGGGAGAAATCTTGGTTTGTTTAAAAAAACAATTGAACTTCCCCCACCGCTTTATTTTGATAGATAGAACAAAACGTTTTAGACAAAAAATGTAGGGAAATGGTCAGTAAATATGAAAATGATATAATCGATATACTTTCATTAGACAAAATTCTATAAAAATCCCATTTTTCTACTTGGTGTTGGTTGTAACGCCCTCTAGCGGACGTTTGACAAACTCGAAAATAATTTCCAGCAATTTCTCTTGGCGACTTTTATTATGATTTTTTTTCTCAAATCTATACGACCAATATCTTATGAGATATGGCCGCTCGCTACCCTTAACTGATCACCCTGTACATATACAGGGTGTTCCAACTCTATTAATATACGAGTACTAAATATTTCTGGCAGGGCAGAGATATTTAATTTATAAATAGAGTTGGAACACCCCGCATTGTAGAGTATACCACTTTTGGTTTGTGTAACTTATTAAAGACCCCAGGTTTATCCCAAAGATGTTTTTTTGAAGTTACTAATTTTAGAACCCTTTTTTTTGTGGTATAATATGAAGTGCCTAATAAAAATACTGTGTTAAAACAAAAAAATAAAAGTAGGTCAACTTTAAGTGCAAAATATCTGCAATTGTTTCTAAATTATAATTATAGCCTAATTAATTTTATTTGTTTATATCATTTTTTTTTAAATTAAACACCCAATGTTTATAATACTACCTTATACAAACGCATGTGATTTTTAACTGTACTACATCTATTCTCCCAATAAAACATTAAAAAATAAATTTAACGTAAAATATTATTAATAAAAAATATAGTTTTTAGGAATATGCATTTCGCCATGGATCACAATGGCCGTTACATGTGCCCGAATTGCAACTCTTCGTACAAACAAAAAGGTCATTTGGTCCGTCACATCAAGTACGAATGTGGAGTGGAGCCGCAGTTTCAGTGTCAAGTGTGCTTCAGAAGATTCAAACATAAGAGCAACCTCAAGGCTCACTATATATTTTTACACAAAGCCAGGACATAATGAGGATATTCGGGGGTAATACCACGAGTGCTTAAAAATTACCGATAATTTTCATAAAAGCTTGTTATTTATAATTTCACGAGTTCGAAGAACGAGTGGAATTTGTATAACAAGCTTGAATGAAAATTATCTGGTTAATTTTTATGCACGAGCGGTATTTAGGGAGAATATTTCTAGAATGGAGAAATATGGGGTATTATACTATTAAAATGATTTTTTTGTCATACAACTTTCAATTTCATGTAACATAATTAAAACTATAACTGAAATCGTTTTTTAAATTACTTTATCTATTTCCTCATCGTGTACAGGGTGTCCCAAACTGGACGCGTTCTTATGGGAACAACCCTTATTTGAAGGTATAGAAAAAAATTGACCAAGGTGTCCGGAGCTTAAATTTAATGAGAAAACTACTGGCGCTAACAAAACTTTGCTATCTCTTATCGTTTGGCCACTAGAGGGCGTTTCTCGAATTTCGTCGATTTTTTAAATGCCCCATAACTTTCTTATTAATAAAGATAATTAATTTTGATAAAAACTTTCTTAAGGCACTTTTTTTCGTAGAATTCATTGCGATAGGCAGATTATTTACAGGGCGTTTAGATTTTCGTGCACCACCCCAAAATCCATTTTTGTACATGGACCACCCTATATTATAAGATTTTTGAAAAGCTGGTAAAATTTCCTAAATTTTGATGTATCACTTGTTATGTTTATCTTAAAACCGTTAGCAGTATTACGATTTAAAAATTAAAATAATGTGCCTACAGAAATCAACATTGCCATGACTAATAAAATGACATAGGATGCTAACATGTTATGATTAAAACAACAGATCTAAAGTTTTATGATAAGATTACTCATAGTTAATATATTAAATTAATAATTATCTAAAACACAAACGACAACAACAAACCAACAATATTAACAAAAAAACATAACTCTACCTAATCCTAATATAAAATTTTATGGAATTTAATTAACGATAATAAATAAACAAAAATAAAATAAAATTATGTTAACAAATGTTCTAAATTGTCTCCCATTTTGTTGTACGCAAATTCTACATCTTTTTTAACAGCATTAACTGCATTAATAAGTTCTATATTTTGAACTCGGTTAAACGCACCTCGCAACGCCCTTTCTAATTCTTCCCGGCTATTAAAATTATTGTTTTTATAAGTAAGGTCTCTAATTCTACCCCAAAGAAAAAAATCTAAGGGAGTCAGGTCCGGTGACCTGGCAGGCCATTGTATAGGCCCTTGATTTCCCATCCAATTTTCACCAAACTGAACATTAAGGTAATCGTTTATGG
The DNA here is from genome assembly GCA_019359885.1 of Listronotus oregonensis. Lineage (NCBI taxonomy): Eukaryota > Metazoa > Arthropoda > Insecta > Coleoptera > Curculionidae > Listronotus > Listronotus oregonensis. Next base: position 4,397 of record JAHBCN010002212.1, read on the forward strand.
TCCTTGCACAATGCGCAGGGGCACCATCATGCTGGAAGAAGACTCTGGGTATCAGATTTATGATAATATCTTCCAAGAATGGTTCAACCTGGTCCCTTAAAATATCCAAATATTGTCTAGAATTCAGCGGTTCATCATAAATGTAGGGTCCAATGAATTGTCCTCTAAAAATTCCCACCCACACATTGAAGCTAAATCTTCCTTGTTGTCTGTTTTGGACAGTCGCATGGGGATTTTCTTGGACCAAGTGTAATCATTAAACCGATTAAATATGCCCGCACTACTAATCGAAGCCTCGTCAGACCAAATACAATTTAAAGCAAAATTTGGTTTATTTTGTATTTTATTTAAAAACCACTCACAAAAACGAGTTCTTCGATCAAAATCCCAGGGAGAAGATGATGGATCTTGCGGGTTCGATAAGGCTTAAATTTGTTTTTTTTTCAAAATCCTGTGGTTTTTGCTTCTGGATATGCCAGTCTCTGCTTCAAGTTTTCTTGTGGAAGTTGTACCATTATTTTCATATAAAGTGCCCAATACGGTTAGAGTTTTTACTTCATTTTCGTTTTGAATTTCTTGATTTTGAGCATAATTTGCTCTGGGTTTGTTAAAAGAGCCAAAATTTTGAAGATTATGGGCAAGTCTAGCAAATACATCCCTGGATGGTTGTGCCGTTCGGGATATCTTTGAAAATACAAGTTTCTTGTGCCTGAGCATTTTTGTTGCTTTCTATGTAAATTTTCATACATTTTTAACACTTTTAAACCTTTCAAAAACTTATTTAAATAATTTTTTCATAAATACCAAAATATTTCATACAAGTACCACTGTCAATTCTCACTATTCAGAAGCTGTTAAATATTAAACAAAAATATATACGGCCTACTGCTTTTTTACGTAGCCTTTAAATATGTCTTTAATCATAACATGTACATCCTATGCATTTTATTATATCAATGTTATTTCTGTAGGCACATTATTTTAATTTTAAATCATAATACTGCTAATGGTTTTTAAGATAAACATAACAAGTGATACATCAAAATTTAGGAAATTTTACCAGCTTTTCAAAATCTTATAATATATAGGGTGGTCCATATAAAAAAAAGATTTTGGGGTGGTGCACGAAAATCTAAACGCCCTGTAAAAATCGCCTATCGCAATAATTCTACGAGAAAAAGTGCCTTAAGAAAGTTTTTATCAAAATTAATTATCTTTATTAATAAGAAAGTTATGGGGCATTTAAAAAATCGACGAAATTCGAGAAACGTCCTCTAGTGGCCAAACGATAAGAGATAGCAAAGTTTTGTTAGCGCCAGTAGTTTTCTCATTAAATTTGAGCTCCGGACACCTTGGTTAATTTTTTTCTATCCCTTCAAAAAAGGGTTGTTCCCATAAGAACGCGTTCAGTTTGGGACACCCTGTACATGACCAAATCGACCCATTTTGACTGATTTTGACGTTTTTAATTGACAATAAAAACAAACAGGTTCGATTGTTCTGTGTTTGTAAGTAAGTGGACATACCACGTTGTCTAGGCAACGTAAAATTCCCGCTGAAATTTTTTGATTTTTAACGTGTCTTATGGGAAAATTTATACATGAGTGAAATATTCTGTATAATTTTGAAAAATTCATTTTAAAAAGGGGTTATTGTTGGGTTTCTAAAGGTGTTTTTACAGTTCTAGGCGAAACACGCACATTTTGGTTGCTATAACTGCTGCTGCATTTTTTTTCACGCAAGAATACGGACGACGCGACTTTTCTTGCAGCAACCCGGCTATTTTGGTGATTATTTTAGTGATTTTAAAGGTACCAACCTTAAAATATTTTGATATTATACTTAATCTAGTAAAACCTTAACTAAAAAAAATAATTAAATTGTTTGCAAGAAAAATTGCGACAAGAGAAAATTCAGGCAAGAAATTTTATTTTTGTAACTGTAGAAACACCTTACTGGAGTGGAAACACCCCAAAAACCTTTTTTTTTACCGTGTTAAAAGAGTAGATTTCAAAACGTCAATTTTTTGGAATTTGCTTTGTAACAATATTAGTGGTATTCACCCTCTTCACTAAGAAGAATAAATCTTAAAATGAGATAATTTAAACAAATAAAATTTCACAAATTAAATTTAAAATAACTGATTTTATAATAAAAAGGGATTCCCAATTTTTTTTTAAAATTTTTAAATTTTTAAAAAAATTTTTTCAATAAAAAAAAATTTTTAAAAAAAAATTTTAAAAAAAAAAAATTTTTTTTTTTTTTTTTTTTTAAAAAAATTTTAACCCCAAAAGGAAAAATTTTTTTTTTTTAAATTTCAAATTTTTTTTTAAAAACCCCAAAAAACCTTTTCCTTTTTTAAAATTTTTTTTTTTTTTTAAAAATTTTTTTTTTAAAAGGGGGGTTTTTGGGGGAAACCCCTTTTTTTTTTTTGGATTTAAAAAAAAATTTTAAAAATTTTTTTTTTTTTTTTTTTTTGGGTTTTTTTTTTTTTTTGTTTGGAAAAAATTTTTTTTTTTAAAAAAAATTTTTTTAAAAAAATTTAAAAATTTTTTTTTTTTAAAAAATTACTTTCCGCAATTTAAAGAATATAACTCAATAAATACTCAATAAATTAAATCTCTCAGGCTTATTTTAATTTAAAAGGCTTAAAATTGATTTTTTTTGTTTTTGCATGAAATCTTTATAAAATTTTTTTTTCCCAAAAACTTACATTTTATTTCTAATGTTTATTGAAAATAGAACAATTTAAAAAAAAATTAAAATATTCATTTTTCATCATTAAAAAAGAATAATTAAAAAAATCAAAAATCTTATTTTTTCATTAAATTTTTTTAGAAAAATCAAAAAATTGATATTTTTGAAAAATAGATTAAATTATTTATTTTTACACGTAGATAATTAAAAAAAGTTACTAAAAATTGCTAAACCTAAAGGGATGCATTTTATTGAGGAAAAATATAAAAAATACCAATTTTTTAAATTAAAAAAAATTTAAATTTTTTTGCGTTATAAATTTTTTTTTTTTTTTTTTTTTATATATATATATATATATATATATATATTATATATAATATATATATATATATATATATATATATATATATATATATATATATATATATATATATATATATATATATATATATATATATATATAAAAAAAAAAAAAAAAAAAAAAAAAAAAAAAAAAAAAAAAAAAAAAAGGGTGCCCAAGATTCGGGCGCTGGGGATTCGGAAACCGTAAAAAACAAGTCGGTAAATTACGGAAATTGCGAAGGGCCTAATAACAGCCGATTAGAAAGGTAAAATTCCGATTTCGGAGATATCGGAAAAAACCGAAATTTGCCAATTTCGTTTAATTTTTTTTTCCGACGTTATTTAAAGAGATATGGAAAAACAAAAGACACTTTTCGGCCACTTTTTAAGCTTTACAAAACGCGTTGAGAGACCGTAGACGTTTCGTTTTTTCCACATCAACTTTTTTTAAATACGGCATCAATTGTTTATTGCATTTTTTGAAGCAGTTAAAATTTTTAATTACAATGATGTATAACACTTATTTTTTCTGTTAAATAAACATATTTTCCATAAGAGACAATGAGTAAGACAAGGAACGCACATCATTTCTTATGGGGCTTCCATATTTTTAATAAATATTAAGTGTTATACATTTTTGTAATTGGGATAATAAGGGGTTCAAAAAATTAAATAAAAAAAACCCCGGTCCGTATTTAAAAAAAATTAAGTTTATGATGGTCTAACGAAAAGGCGTTAGAAAATCTCTTAACCGTTTTGTAGAGCAAAAGTGGGAAAAGTGTCTTTTTTTTCCATACCCTTTAAATAACGTGAAAAAAAAAGAAATCACAAATTTCTTTTTTCGGATATCTCCGGAAGTAATCGATTTTTACAACTTTCTTCGGCATTTGTTGGTAAATGCGCCTTTAAATTTAACCGACTTCTATCCTTCGGTTTCCGGATCCCCATGCATCCCCACAATCTTAATATAAATATATATATATATATATATATATATATATATATATATATATATATATATATATATATATATATATATATATATATATATATATATATATTTGTATGAAACAAAACGAAAAGTTTATAATATAGAGGGCATAGAGACTCTAAATAAATAGATAACCCCGGGTCTAGCCAAAACGATTAGACAATTACACGTGTTTTATCCTTGTGGGAAATGATCACACCGCTGTAGGCCTCGTAGTAGTAGTACCTACCAGGATTTTTAAATTTTTCCTTATATTAGAGTCTCCATGCCCCACTTTTTTGTTATGTTTTTCCTCTCGTACGTTTCTCCACGACCAAGCGGCGAGACTGCCTCTAGTAGGTAAATTAGTTTAACCTTAAATAATCAAACTTGTGCTGCAAAAATTTTATCGAGCAATATTTGTATAGTTTTAGGTTATGTTAACTATTTTATTACCATTAATCGACTGCCTCATCATAGGTCATTTATTGAATTAAGTTAATAAAATTATATCTAGCTGTTAAAGTTAACATTTTAGAACTTTTAAGATTGTTGGTACAAATTATTATTAAATTGTAACTTTATAGTAACACATTTACAATGTTAATCATTAAAAATGTGTTGAAAGCAATAAATATTATGGTTTATTATCGTTCGCTTTTTTCTTTTTCCTGTCTAGGTTCTGGACTTAACCTATGCTTGATCTATTGGATAGTTTGATAGGTACAGGATTATCCATGGAGGACTGAAGTGGATTTTCAATGGTGTTTCTAGTTTCTTTAATTTTTTATCTTTACTTAAATAGCTTATATAGAGCGTAGCGTAGAGTTACCTAGTGGTAAATAAGTTACTAACTCGTCTTAATGTGGAAAAGTAAATCGGTACGCCTCCACACCATAAGTAGTTGGCGACAAACTCCGCTATCGGCTAAATATAAACTGCACACCTAATAGGTGCACATATAACATTTGGACGCCCTGTAGAATGACTATTTCTAATTGAGACAATAGAATATACACAGAAATTACATTACAGATTCTTGGGATACGACAAAAATTTCAAAATAATTTTTATTTACTTTTCACATTATTCAAGAAAGAAGAAGGGTTACTCTTTCACCAGGCACTAACAGCCAAAAATCACAGGTACAGTCTTTTTTAATCACCTTAAACACACCTTGCTTAACCTTCCACGTTACATAGATATGCCAAATTATATTCGACACAGAGAAATATTTAAGTAGGCCTACTTTGCTAAGAAATGTACACTTTTGTAGAAGACCTTACAATTTTATTTTTTTACATTAAATTTCTTGACCTACCACGGAGAGAGTAGTTTATACTACCATGGAAACTGACATTCCATCAAATATTTAGATAGAAACATTTTGGTGAATTTCCCGAAAATGCTATAGAATTTTTTTTTCGTTCTAAACGTAATAAAATTATAGAAATTTCCAGCCATATTTAACTCCACCAGTCACACAGCTGTCCTGTCGAAAATTCGTTGTGCCTTGTCAGCTACGACCCATTTCATTCGTTGTTTCTTTGCGCCAGCGGAGATGCTGTTAGTGACGTGGTGACTGCACGAACCTAAAGCCGAGAATCTTAAGTTCTGATTGGTGTAGCACTGCGTCACCTTAAGCTTGTTTCGTGCCGCCATGCCGTCAGCTCCTCTGGCGCTCAACGCAACTTGTTTTGATGTTTTGGTTATTTTTAGATCGGGAAAATAATTTTTAAGAATAATTTAAGAATTTATTAGGGCGGTGTTGTCACGATTAAAAGGATAATTTGCTGTTTAAAATTAGATTTTTATTATTTTATAAAAATGTAAAAGGAATGTTTGCGCACTTGTGGCTATAAAAAAAATAGCTTCCAGGTTGCAAGATATATTTCTGCCACACGTTTGAACAATCAGGAATTTTACGTTCAGGGGTATGCTGACGATGTTGTAATACTCGTACAAGAAAAACATTTTACCACTTTAGCAGAACCTAATGCTAAGAACTCTAAAAATCCTACAGCGCTGTTGTCAAGTTAACGCTGAGAAAACCGTAATACTGCCATTTACAAACGTAGGAAATAGAAGTAACTACAACAAGTTTAAAAGTTTTGGGAAGCAGATAAAAACTGTTAAGAAGTAAACAACTAGGTCTATCTTGGACACTAAATTAATGTAAGACCAACAGATAACAATAAATATGAACAAAGCAAAAATTTGCCTTATGAAATGTAGCAGCATGTTTGGTAAAACCTTGGTGCTTAACCAAAGATAATACTTTGGTTGTTCGTCACAGTCATGGTGAGGTGTTAGATCCGGAGATCGTGGTGGCCACCTTATAGGTGCGCCATCTTGTTAAAAGTAAACCTCTGTTACTTCATTTACAGAAACATCATCAATGAGATAAACTTATGTAGATTTTCATGGGATAGAAAGAGAGCAAATCGTAGCAAAGACCTGGCTGGTCTTTCCTTTTCTATACTCTGAACTAGTCATTCGGAAATCCGATTACAGCCGAGAAAACTTATGGAGTCGGGTTTAAAGAGATTTTCTATTATAAACAAGAAATTTCTTTTCTATGGTGTTACAAAGTTCACCTGCAGCTTTTTGATCTGGCCACAACTGTAAATAAATATTTTTTTTTAACTGATTTTTTATTTTTTAGAATCTCATCGTTGTGACTGCGGGAAAACCTACAGACAACTACATAACCTCACAAGGCATAAAAAGTACGAGTGCGGGCGAAAACCCGGATTTATCTGTCACATCTGTGGCTATGCTGGATTTAGAAAAAACGTTCTGAAGTTGCACTACTTTACGAAACATACTTCTCATATTGACGTAAAGACACATAAGTACGAAATGTATTTAAACAAATAATTGTTTGGTTATATAATTTGTTTTAATAAAAATATAGATTTTTTTAGTGTCAATTTCACATCAGTATTTTTTAATCCATCAAAATCGGTAAAACAGAAACTTAAGAAGATAATTTTCTGCCACTTGTAGCAACTTTAAGTTTATGTAAAATTACAGAATATAAAATAATAAGCCTTATTTCATTATTCCATGTAAATAAAGTAGGAGGAGTCAGCGTAATTTGGTAAAAGAAGTAAAATATTTAGTAATTCATCAAAATCGGTAAAATAAAAACTAAAGAAGATAATTTTCTGCCACTTGTAGTAACTTTTAATTTATGTAAAATTACAGAATACACAATAATAAGCCTTATTCCATTATTCCATGTAAATAAAGTAGGAGGAGTCAGGTAATTTGGTAAAAGAAGAATATATTTGTAATTCATCAAAATCGGTAAAATAAAAACTAAAGAAGATAATTTTCTGCCACTTGTAGTAACTTTTAATTTATGTAAAATTACAGAATACACAATAATAAGCCTTATTCCATTATTCCATGTAAATAAAGTAGGAGGAGTCAGCGTAATTTGGTAAAAGAAGTAAAATATTTAGTAATTCATCAAAATCGGTAAAATAAAAACTAAAGAAGATAATTTTCTGCCACTTGTAGCAACTTTAAATTTATGTTAAATTACAGAATATACAATAATAGGTCTTATTTCACTATTCCATGTGAATAAAGCAGGAGAAGTCAGTGTAATTTGGTGAAAAAATTATAATATTTTGTAATCCATCAAAATCGGTACAATAAAAACTAAAGAAGATAATTTTCTACCACTTGTAGTAACTTAAAATTTATGTAAAATTACAGAATATACAATAATAAGTCTTATTCCATTATTTCATGTAAATAAAGTAGGAGAAGTCAGTGTAATTTGGTAAAAAAGTATAGGATTTTGTAATTCATCAAAATCGGTAAAATAAAAACTAAAGAAGATAATTTTCTACTACTTGTAGTAACTTAAAATTTATGTAAAATTACAGAATATACAATAATAAGTCTTATTTCATTATTCCATGTAAATAAATTAAGGAGAAGTCAGTTTAATTTGGTAAAAAAAGTATTAGTATTTTGTAAATCATCAAAATCGGTAAAATAAAAACTAAAGAAGATAATTTTCTACTACTTGTAAAACTTAAAATTTACCTGTAAATTTAAGAATATACAATAATAAGTCTTATTCATTATTCCATGTGAAGAAATTAGGAGAAGTCAGTTTAATTTGGTAAAAAAGTATAGTATTTTGTAATCCATAAAAATCGGTAAAATAAAAACTAAAGAAGATAATTTTCTACCACTTGTAGCAACTTTAAATTCATGTAAAATTACAGAATATAAAATAATAGGTCTTATACCATTATTCCATGTGAATAAAGTAGGAGAAGTCAGTGTAATTTGGTAAAAAAAGTATTGTTTTTGTAGATTTGTTGATGTTTTATTTTCTGTATGCTGTTTCCATAACTTAAAAAAAAGATACATTTTGTTGTATTTATTTTAGCTTATTATCAAGGAGAACAATTCTGCTGTCCCAATTGCAGGAGAGTCTACAAGTATATAAAAGGCCTTAAAAGGCATATGAAGGAATGCGGCCAGGAAAAGCAACTTAGTTGCTCGTTTTGTCCGCACAAAACTCATCGGAGAGAAAATTTAAGGGCACACATAATGATGAAACATAAAGTTTTCGTTTAGGCTATCTCTAGTGATAACAGTAATTATTAAAAATTGAAATTGTTTGGTAATTGTCTATTTAGATTAAGTAACACTTGTTGCTTTTTAATCTAAGGCCTGTTCCACACGTTGGCATCACTGTTGGCCTCAATGTTAGAATTTGCATCTCAGCACACATGACAACGTTGGAACCAATGCAATAGCATTGGGGCCAATGTTGGTGCCAACGTGTGGACACGGCCTTAAATATTTTAAATTATGTTTGTTTTAAATTATATTAACATGCACTTTACATTTTTTATAAAGGATTTTCACAGGCATAAGTGACAAAACTACTTTTAAGACTACAACTTTTTATTAAATTATAGAATCGATTTAAAATTTTATTGCTATAGAGGATTGGTTCTCGTTCGGATTTTTATGCTAGAAGTCTTCGAGCATTTACCTATAGAGGCAGCCATGCAGCTCTGCAGTGCGAAGAAGAGTACAAGGGAGGAAAAAGAATCAATATATTTTTCTTTCTTGCTCCAACGTGCTGTCGGGGGGAGGGGTATATAAACAGTTGGAGCGAGAGAAAGGTTATGCTTTGTTTTTTTTTTTTTTTTGCACTGCTGCTTCGGGGCTGCCTCTATGCCAGTAAATTTAATATTTTTAATAAAATACCCTGAATTTTTCGTTGTTTTTCGAATTTACTCTAATGGTTTTCGAAAAAATGTCGATTTAGATCTGTGAATAAAAATTTTTAACAGAAATTTTATCTCCGTTATATCTATACTACGATTTCCAAATAGGCTGTCCTAAAGAATTGTTTTGTCATTACCCTGTATAATGTAAATCCAGTGCAAAAATTGAAACTTTTTTTGTTCTGTTTTTCTTAGTGATGTATATAATGCACTTAATTAATTTATTTTTTTGTATAGCACCAAATTGAAGAAATAATAAAAAAAAATCTAAATTTTGCAGTGTTTTTTTTTTTTGGCTAAGAGCTTTCTTTTCTGTTTACTTTTTACGAAAATAGTATTTTGTACCGCACAGCGTGGTTAGGAGTTTTTTCATAAAACATTTATAGATATTAATACCCTAAATTTTCATTTTTTTGTTGTTGTTATTAATATTGTTGTTATTGGCGGCAAGGCGACTGCGCCTTCTGACCTATCATTTTCTTATTGAGAAAAACGTCCCTAACGAAATCGCTTATTAATAAGTTTTTCTATTCCTCAGGTAGATTAGATTAAATAAGATTATTTGAGCGTAAATGGCAAAAATGACCTCCACCACTGCAACCTTACCAGATTTATTGTGGTTTCTCCTATCATTCTTTAGAGTACCTTGTCCATGCCCGTCTTCTTAACTAGACTCCAGAGTCTTGACACTGGCCACTCCATATATCTCGCCGGTTTTGGCTTCTCCTCACCAAGCCTAGTAGTCCACACACACATGTACGGCTGTTTCTTTAGCTTCCTGGCTACAACCTACTAAGGCTATCCTCCACCAAGCCTATTCTTTCCAGGAGAAGGTCTTAATGAACTGCTTTGCCTGTCGTTGTCCTGGTGTTTGTACCCATCTACTTTAAAACTCTCTGTCTACCCAACTCTTAATAGATGCTTAAAAAAGGCCTGCCGAGATTCCACAGAATGGCTCCGGGCCTATCATTTCCATGGCTGATCCTCTCCTCCAGCTAGGTCGTCGGCCTCTTCGTTACCTGAGTGGCCCTCGTGGCCTGGTACCCAGGCTACCGTAAGTTTGTTTGCCAAGCCGGCTTTTTCCAGGGCCTGTATACAGTCTCCCACTAGTTTGGAATTAACTTTTGGAGAATTGATGGCCTTCAGGGCCGCTTGGCTGTCTGAGTAAATGAAGATCCTCAGGTGCTACACTATAACATTTTATTGTCATACCTTCATGCTGTTTAGGAGGGCAAAGCCACTCCTCTTAAGTCCACCTCTTGTTTAAGCCTCCTTTGTCTAATCTGTCTGAATTTTCATTTTCCCAGTGGCTCTCAGGACTTGGGTGTACTTATTCTTCTTCTTCTTCCCTGAGAGCCGTCTTGATTTACTACTGAAGGCAGTGCAGCCTCTTGGGCTTTTTGTGCCTAATCTCTTATTGTCTTTTATACCAATCCTTCCATTAGTCTTGTTCCTTCTACAAGTCTGTATAACCCCGATACTAGTTAGTTGTTATATTCCTGGTGACTCATTTTCGGTTGCCCAAATAATGCCTGTCTTTTGTGATTCAGCGCTTTACATTCACACAGTATGTGGTAGGCTGTTTCTTCCCCCTCGTTGCACATTCTGGAACTTGGGTCCAGATTGTATGAGCCTATCTTGTGTAGGTGTCCTCTTAGTTTATCGTGCCCTGTTAGCAACCCTACTTTGACCGAGTAGTTCTTCCTTTGTTCTTTGGGATGGGCTTCCCCAGTATTCATCGTGTTTTTTTCGGACCCATTCCCTGGTTTGCCCTCGTGCTGTGATTTTGGTCACTCCAAGGGCTGATTCTGATCCAAAGTATGGTGTAGATGATCCCTTGTCTTTACTTGTTTAATGGTACGCGACGTTTTAATTAATATACAGGTTGTCCCAGAATATGTGGACAATCTTTCGGAATCTAATAGAAAACCTAAAAATGTTATGACAAGTTCCCATAAACTTTTTCTCTTTAAGCCTCCCCTACGGAGATACAGGAACATAACGGACGCCCCTGGAAATCGTTTTTGTTTAAATAACTTTTAAAATACTAGGCGTAATTTAATATTTTTTAATATGATGGTTACTAGATAAGTATTTTTAAAATGAACCTATTAAATCATATTTGGCTTATTTAGTTTGCCAGGGACGGACTAGCTCTGACACAATATTAGCAGTTTTTTTAACACCCTTTATGATAAAGGCTCAACAATATTATTTTTGGATAGCTTTAACCTTAAACTAAAAAAAGGTATTCTTGATTGACATCGATAAAATCAACTGTTGTTTTCTAATTATACGTCAATATTTAGGAAAGCAATTTTAGGGTTCATTTTAAAAAGAAAATCTCATATAAACGTATGTCCTAAACGTCTTAACTTTTGAGATACAGGGTGGTAAAATTGTCAAAAATAAATCATTTATTATTAATGTCTGTAATACCACTTTAGATATTTTAATGAAATTTAGCATAAATGTAATATGTATTAAGAAGCATTTTTTAGTGTATCACATTTTTTTTATTTCCACCAGTGGCGTTCGTACAGAATTTGACCTGCCTGTTTTTTTTTGTAGCTTCTCCAAGTATAATTTTTTTGCAGTGGTTTTTTTTCTGAATAATTTTTGTTTAAGACCATTAATACTGTGTTATTTTAACCATAAATGAAAGTAGGTAGAAAAACGAAAGCTTGAAATGTATTTTTGTAAAAAAAAATCCTTTTTTTAAATCTTTTGGGGGGGGAAACCCCCCATTTTTAACCCCATCCTAATTTCACAAAAATTAATAAATTTATCTATTTTTAGGCAGAGTTTACATACGGGATTCCCGCAATATTCCCGGTCTTGCATGCTTCAAATGCGGAAACACTTTCACAAGAATTGACAACTTAAAGCGACATGTTAAATATATATGTGGTGTGAAGCCGCAATTTAAGTGCAGTTACTGTCATTATGCTTCGAAACATAAGTATGTTCTGGCGTTGCACATAAAGACTAAACACGGAGAAATGTTGCAGGCTTTCGAAAATATGGGTTCATTGGACTGAGAACTAAGGTCTTCAATTAGGAATAATAGTCCAGTAACTGAAGACCCGAAAGTACCCAAAGCTGTAAATAAATCTGTAAAGTTTTCCCTTGTGGCGCAATTCTTAGGTCTATGGAGATGCTTTTGAGCAAGAAAAAGTTTATCACGATTCCGATGTGGGACCCGCTGAAAATGGCCCCCTAAAGTCACAAAAAATGAGTTTTTGGGGAAAAACCCCAAAATATGCAATTGAATTTTGTTTAGAAAAAATGAAGATCACCTAGAAATCTACTTAAATGATCCCTAACGTTTTTTTTTTCGCAGGACCAATATTTTTCGCGAAAACGGCCGTCAAAAAATCCATAACATTCCACCCTGGATAAAATTTTTTTTTTTAAAACGCAAGAAAGATGGTAAAGGGGAAAATTTTTTGGGGGAAAAGAAACTTGCTAAAGTCTCATTATAAAAAAGAAATATTAATAAAAAATTAATTGAAAAAGATGAGGACATTAAAAAAATAATTGATAATTTAGATCCTAGAAAAGCATGCGGAATTGATGATATTACTGTTAGAGTTATTAAAAAAAATTAAACTTGAATTATTTCAATTCTAACACATTTTAGTATCTTTCAAAACATCTGTTTTTCCAGAACAAATGAAACTAGCAAAAGCTATGTTTAAAGGGGTGAATCTGGTAACCCAAATAATTATAGACCCATTTCTGTTTTATCAGTATTTTCAAAAATTTTGGAAAAAATTATGAATACCAAATTAGTAAATTTTTTTGGAAAATCAAAAACTACTTTCGGAAAATCAATATGCTTTTCGTTTTAGTATCGAAACAGCAGCAATAGATCTTACTACAGATATTCAATTAAATATAGATCAGAATAAGAAATGTGCTCTTTATCCCTAGATTTATGCAAAGCTTTTGATACTGTAATGCTTAAAAATTATTTAATATGGGAATACGGGGAAAAATTCATTGTTGGTTTGCAAGTTATTTGAAAGGCGAAAGCAATATGTTAAAATTGAAAAAAACATTAGTTCCTCAAAAATAATTTCGTGGAATACCACAGGGACCATTTTGGGACCAATACTTTTTTTTAATATATATAAATTTCATGCCTCTATTAAAATTAAAGGGTACTATAAAATTGTTTGCCGATGATACAACAATTGTTATTTTGCTAACAGTAATAGTGAAATTCAAGACAATATTAAATATGATTTAAACATTGTCTTTGATTGGTTACAATTTAAAAACTTCTTTAAATTTAAATAAATCGTTCTACATAATTATCAGCAAACAACATATAAAAGGTAAAATTCCTTATATATCATTTAAAAACAGAAAAATAAATTATTCTACTAGTATAAAATTTTTAGGATTATATATTGATGAAAATTTAAGTTACAGAAAACATATAGACTATCTTCGAAATTATCTATCCTTAAAATTGCTTAAAAATATTTATTATAGTTTGGTACACTCAAAATTACAATATTGAATTTCGATATGGGGTTTAGCAAACTCAAAAATATTAACACCTTTAAAAAGAGTTCAAAGTAAAATTATTAAATGTATTCATAAATTACCATATCTTGAACCAACAATTAATTTGTACAGACCAAATAATTATTTTGATATTAATCATATATATAAATTAAAATGCATATTCATTCATTCCCTGAAATTGAAGAAAAAAAAATCAAATATCATACTTAAAAATATTAATAACTTACATGGGCATAATACTAAAACAGTTTTTTTTAGAAACAATTCAAATTAAAATATTTTGGAATGAGATCAATACTTCATAACGGAATTAAAATGTACCGGGTGTTCCACTAAGAATTGGTCGGCTATATCTCAAAAGTACTAATAGTATAACTTTGGGAAAAAAATTTTTTAGATAAAAGTGACCAAGAGAAATTGCTGGAAATTATTTTCAAGTCTGTGGGATGGCCGCTGGGGGGGCGAAAAGGGTAACGTCAAAACATAAAAATATACATTTCTCAAAAAAATATCAAATAAAGTGTATTAATAAATGGTACTATTTTTATCTTTAATATTTTTTTTAAACAAAGAAGATTCAGGTTTAATTTTTGTCAGTTCTCGGGCAATAATGTACATTATTGCCCGATAATTTAATTCGTCCGCCCGCTTATAAGTGAATTCATGAAGAAACGGCTTTTTAACGGTAGAGAGCAGCTGAAATGATGGGACTTTTGGGTCCGTTATATCAAAAACTATCGTTTTTTTTAAAAAAATTTTAAAAAGGGCCTTTTTTTTAGATTATAAGACGATCTTCATATTTTTTTTTAAAAAAAGTTTTCCAATTCGCATATTTTGGCAATATTAGCGGGGAAAACCCTTTTTTTTAGGCCTTGGGGGGCCTTTTCCCCGCCCTTTCCCACCTGCTGAAATTTTTTTTTTCGAAAGTATCCCCAAAACCCCCAAAATTGCGCCAAAGGGGGAAAAATTTACAGATTTATTTAAAACTTTGCCCCCTTTATTTACTGGACTATAAAAATTGTTTAGAAACTAAAAAGTATTTTTTCTATGTATAAAAAAAAGAAAATTTTTTGGTTCTAGCAACGCGAATGATAACAAAAAAGAACCTTCGTGTTCCCCGGGCAAGCCGTTGCTAGCTAAAAATAATATTTTCAGCGCCTGGAAAAAAAAGTAAGAGTAAAAAAAGAAAATATACTTGTGGGAAATATTAGGTTTTTTATAAAAAGTAACAAATTTATGACAAAATTTTTAAAAAAAATAGGTTAGGTATTAACATTAAAAGTAATTGTGCTTTTTAGCAATTAGCAAAAAAATTGGGGAATTTCTTGAATTAACATTTTTTAAAATTTTTTTGGGGGGATTTTACCCCCAACTACGTTAATTTCATTTTTTACTGTTAATTCATTAGAGGAAATATTGGTGGGGAAATTTTGTGTAAAATCTTCTTTGAAATTTCCACCTTATTACTATAGGATTCAGCAATATATCCCTCCGCAACAAAAGAAGATTCCCCAAACCCCCATGCCTTTTAAGTCCAAAATATCGACATCCGAAGCATTGGAAGGGGGAAAGTAGTTGACGTTCTTCTAAAATGGCCAGTGTATCTACTGATGTCTTCAAGCTTCAAAAACTTCGCAATTTCTTTAGGTACATTTGAAATAGTGTGCTTTCCAATTACTTGATTAAAAATTTACCTCTATCATAACGATACAATAAACGCTCATCTAGAGCATTCCTTGGTCTCAGCTTAATATATTCCTGTAGAAATCTGACATAAGGAACAGAGCCTTCATCGTTGGTTACTACAAAGTTTCGTTTAACTTTATTTTTAGACTCCACTATTTTTACTATAGCCATGTCATTTCTTATTTCTACATCACTAACCTTCATTCTGTATATTTCGTCTGTCCGGCATGCCCCAGCCACTCCCATAATGGCTATTACTTTCATTGCTAAGTAACTTTGATCAGGCGCGTTAAGTAAAAACTTTATGATTTCTTCTTTTTTTAAATTTTTTGACTTTTTTGCCTCATAACCATCGTTTTCCTTTTAATAAAAGCAACTAGTTTCTGGAACTCCGAAATATCTTGATTTTTGTTTACGGAAATTGTTAACTTGAGCATGGAATATACAGACCAGAGGGTTGATGGTGATAAAGACTAGGATTTTTCTTGAAAATACGCCAACATCACATTCTCATCAATCCGCCCCACATTTTTTGTAGCAATCCATTCAGAAAACGATTTATATGTTTGGTGGTACCTCTCTTTAGATTTGTCTGGCAGAAGTGAGGCACACGCAAGGTCAGCTTCCTTTTGGATGCCATTTTCATATTTATTTAACATTTTAAAATGGGAATGGATTTATACTAAATTAACAATAATTCAAAATCTGACAAGTGCTGATGACAGACAATGTCAACAATAAATGTGTTGCTATGGATTAATTTTTAAAAAGGTAAAATTTCAAAATCTCTGATATTTCTATTAAAACATGATGTTAATGATTTTTAAAGATTATGCGATACATAGAACAGTAGCAGAAAAAATATAATACATTACACGATGCGAAGGCCTTTCAGTGTTCGGAGGTTTTAAATAGCCTCGGCCGCTTTAAAAACCACCTCACACCAAAAAGTAAACTTTCGCATCTTGTAATGTAAATAACTATTTACAATGCACAAATTAAATTATATTT
Organism: Listronotus oregonensis; assembly: GCA_019359885.1. Taxonomy (NCBI): domain Eukaryota; kingdom Metazoa; phylum Arthropoda; class Insecta; order Coleoptera; family Curculionidae; genus Listronotus; species Listronotus oregonensis. Next base: position 20,912 of record JAHBCN010002212.1, read on the forward strand.
TATTTGTTTTTGCGAGATAAGAAACACTTAATAGGTGTATTTTTCGGGAGATGGAAGCAAATTGTACAGGCTGTCCCAATTCGATTCTCATCATTGCTGTTTCGGAAACTTGAAGAGATACGAGATTGATTAAATGGAGGCTAGTTGCGAAATTTAATGCTGATTAAAATGCCACCTTTAAAGTTTAAAAATTTTAAATACTTCCGAAGATTAAAAAAAAACAAATATTCGCGATTTCATTTTTATTTTTTAATGACTCTAATTAAATAGATAAAACAAAGTTGACATTCTCATTGCTACTTTTTCTGTTCTACAAGACAGTTTTATTAGATTCACACACCGACGTTTTGTCTTCTATCTGCCATCATCAACTTTGTTTTTTAAATACGCCCCTGGATTTTTTCTTACGTATTTAAGAGCTTTTAGGATTCCAAAACCAATGATGGATCACACTTATTCGAAAAAACCATCTTAATGTTTTTCTACCAAAAATCTATTCTCTGCCTCTCTCTAACACATGGTTTCTTATGGAAATTGCCATTAACATAAACTTTTTAAATAAGTAAGCCCTTGTTGGGTATTATACAATGGGACCGTTTAGGTCCTGGTTCTTGGCTATAGAGTCTGAATGCCATTCTATCTTAATTTTTTTATTAAAAAGATATTTTAAATTAGTTTATTTTTCTGTTTTTTTTTAACCTTAAAAACTAAAAATGTGATAAAGCAAAACATAGATAATCATACAAAAGTATTTTTTCGCGATAACAGAGATAACTGTATTAATATTATATATTGTACAAACAGCTTAAAATTCCATTAATATTTTAATAAAATACAAAGAATACTTATCACAGTTAAGAAATTTGAAAAAATATATATAAAGAGCCCTGCGACATTCCAAACTTATGGCCTAGTGATAGTGAAGAAACACTGCACATTTATAGACGGTAAATCTCTACTTTTATCTATAATAAAGTATTTATGTTTTACCTATCTATTATTGATCTATAATACCTTAGAAACGGAATATGTTATGATAGCAATAATACCTGCTATCACACCTAGGGCATTATAAGCGGGCATTATGATAATGCCCGCTTATAATACCCTAATGCGCTAATATGGAAATTTTATTGCTTATCCAATTTTATTTCTCTCACAATAAAGATCAAGTTTATACAAAAATAATTTTCTTTAAACAATACTAAAATTAAACTTTATTTCCAAAATAAAATTACAATTTTGTCCCGGAAAATGTAGCTGATCCACTATAGATGGTCGGTGTTTTTTGTGATGGTAGCAGCGGTGGTAGCACTAACGCTTTTTGTATAGAAGAACAGTCCATTAAAATTTTCAATAGTCGATACGGAAAATTAACTGAATTGGCAATCATTTTGGCTACTTTGTTTTTGGATGAAATACTTTCTTCTATATATCCTTCAGCTACTGAAGAGCTTTTCCATTTCCCATGTTGTTTTAGCCTTTCAAACGAAGCACCTTCCTCAACAAGTAAAGTTGACGATGTGCGAAGCAAACAGTGGCCCGTTAAGCTTCTGCATTATCCAGTTTTAAAATTTTGCCGATCAATGTTGGGACGCTTCCTATGGTATTTTTTCCAATGGGTTGTACTGTACATCGACCCTTTCTATAGGTAAGAAAGAATCTTCGCTCCTTTATTCCAGCTGGTCTTAATGTTGTGTACTTTTTATTAAATTTAAAGCGCCTAAATCTTCTTCAATGATAGTAAAACTTTTGAAGTTGAAGTTTTAGTTTCTGATGCCTTTATAACCAAGACTGTTCCTCTATCTTCAATGTCATCAATGGTCATTTTGACCAACTCATCTCGTCTTAAACCTCCAAAACACCCATTACCAATATGACTTTGTGTACCAAGTAGATATCATCAGGAGCCTTCTTAATAAATTTTAATATTTGTTCTCCTTCCAAAACTTTAGACTTCTTCGGGACGTATCCTTTCGACTTAACTTTTAAAAAGATATGAGACGATGGTATTGCGAAATGTCTATATTTTCATAGACCATCAACGTAGACCTTAGGGTGGAATACTTGGTCCAGAGAGAGTTCGGACTGTATTTTCCGACTAAAAATAATAAAGTTTGTTAAACATATGTATTAAAATAAAATCAATAACTTACCAGTTCCTGGAAATATGCCATTAAAACGTTTTCGGTTATTTGAAGAATTGCGTTCGCATCTTTCTAAATACCAAATATGCCATACTCCCGATCATACTGTTGCCTTGATTTAACTGGCAAAAGATTTTCGGTCGCTTTTATGGCCTTTTCTCTTATATTTTGTGGAATTTCTTCCATTTTGAGCAAATCGTTAAATAAAAAATGCCAACTGACTAACTGACAGAAACATCAAAGTCAAACTTAACACCAGTCATTATCTACTTACGTATACAGGTACAGGTGCAACTTATTTTTTATATTGCGAATAAATAATGTAATTAGTCATTGAAAAACTCTTTTTTGGGTAAAACATAAAGCTTTGTATGCACCACGGGCTTTACTGGACTATAATGCCCATCAGGTCGAAATCTTCGACCTTCAGGGCATTATAGTCCCAGTAACGCCCTTGATACATAAATAGCTATTATAACATTTATTTTTTTATCTTGTATATTTTGTTAAATTTATTAAAATTAGAATATATGAATATATTAAGTTTATTTATTAATAAATATAGACTTTATACTTTTATAATAAAATTTTAAATACAATATTTTTGTCTTTTTTTAAGTTAAAATGTAGTAATATATTTTTTTAAATAACTTTATATTTAATCTAGGTGCATCAGGTAAAATTTAGGCCTGGCGCACGCAGTGTGTATATTACACAAAAAGTTTCAGCGTATTTCCCCTATTATAACTTCGTCATCGTTTCACATGTAAGGTATGAGGTTTGGCTGCCCGTTTATCTTGGGACACTACCTTATCTCATAAAATATATAAGATGCAGAAAAAAGTTTTCCATAAAAGTTTCTTAGTTTAGTTTATATTTTAACGATATTTTACGTTTGTATATACAGGGAACTCCATTTCCCGTGAACACGCATTAACTTTCTTAATTTAAATGGGACACCTTTTATATTATTTCATTTCTTGATTTTACGCAAAATTCCAGACACATTTTAATTATATTGTCCTGTACTTAAGTCTAACCGTTTTTGACATATTTTTTATAAAAAATGAAGTTTGTGGATCCTAAAATATTTTATGTTTTACCTATTTATTATTGATCTATAATACCTTAGAAACGGAATATGTTATGATAGCAATAATACCTGCTATCACACCTAGGGCATTATAAGCGGGCATTATGATAATGCCCGCTTATAATGCCCTAATGCGCTAATATGGAAATTTTATTGCTTATCCAATTTTATTTCTCTCACAATAAAGATCAAGTTTATACAAAAAATAATTTTTTCTTTAAACAATACTAAAAAATTTAAAATTTATTTCCAAAATAAAAATTACAATTTTGAAATGTCCCGGAAAATGTAGCTGATCCCACTATAGAATGGTCGGTGTTTTTTGTGATGGTAGCAGCGGTGGTAGCACTAACGCTATTTTGTATAGAAGAACAGTCCATTAAATAATTTTCAATAGTCGATACGGAATTAACCTCGGAATTAACTGAATTGGCAATCATTTTGGCTTTGTTTTTGGATGAAATACTTTCTTCTATATATCCTTCAGCTACTGAAGAGCTTTTCCATTTCCCATGTTGTTTTAGCGTTTCAAACGAAGCACCTGCCTCAACAAGTAAAGTTGACGATGTGCGACGCAAACAGTGGCCGGTGTAAGCTTCTGCATTATTCAGTTTTAAAAATTTTGCGATCAATGTTGGGACGCTTCCTATGGTATTTTTTCCAATGGGTTGTACTGTACATCGACCCTTTCTATAGGTAAGAAAGAATCTTCGCTCCTTTATTCCAGCTGGTCTTAATGTTGTGTACTTTTTTATTAAATTTAAAGCGCCTAAATCTTCTTCAATGATAGTAAAACTTTTGAAGTTGAAGTTTTAGTTTCTGGTACCTTTATAACCAAGACTGTTCCTCTATCTTCAATGTCATCAATGGTCATTTTGACCAACTCATCTCGTCTTAAACCTCCAAAAACACCCATTACCAATATGACTTTGTGTACCAAGTAGATATCATCAGAAGCCTTCTTAATAAATTTTAATATTTGTTCTCCTTCCAAAACTTTAGACTTCTTCGGGACGTATCCTTTCGACTTAACTTTTAAAAAAGATATGAGACGATGGTATTGCGAAATGTCTATATTTTCATAGACCATCAACGTAGACCTTTGGGTGGAATACTTGGTCCAGAGAGAGTTCGGACTGTATTTTTCCGACTAAAAATAATAAAGTTTGTTAAACATATGTATTAAAATAAAATCAATAACTTACCAGTTCCTGGAAATATGCCATTAAAACGTTTTCGGTTATTTGAAGAATTGCGTTCGCATCTCCCGATCATACTGTTGCCTTGATTTAACTGGCAAAATATTTTCGGTCGCTTTTATGGCCTTTTCTCTTATATTTTGTGGAATTTCTTCCATTTTGAGCAAATCGTTAAATAAAAAATGCCAACTGACTAACTGACAGAAACATCAAAGTCAAACTTAACACCAGTCATTATCTACTTACGTATACAGGTACAGGTGCAACTTATTTTTATATTGCGAATAAATAATGTAATTAGTCATTGAAAAACTCTTTTTTGGGTAAAACATAAAGCATTGTATGCACCACGGGTTTTGGACTATAATGCCCATCAGGTCGAAATCTAGCCCTCGGGACAGAGGCCCTCGGCTATTTCGACCTTCAGGGCATTATAGTCCCAGTAACGCCCTTGATACATAAATAGCTATATCAATTTTTCGGATAAGGAAGCCTTTATTATTTAATTTTAATTAGATTTCCTATTAAAAGGAATCTACTTAAAGAGATTTTTTAAATATTTTGATGACTTAAAAGTTTCAGCGTATTCCCCCTATTATAACTTTGTCATCGGTTCACATAAAGGTATGAGATTTGGTATTTACAGGGTGGCCCGTTTATCTGGGGACACTAACTTATCTCATAAAATATACAAGATGCAGAAAAAAGTTTCCTTTAAAAGTTTCTTAGTTTAATTTATATTTTAACAATATTATAACTCCATTTAAAAAATAAGACTAAAAATAAAATTAAGAAAACTGCCATAAATCATTTTTTTCCCAAATTTTATACTTTTATCTTATTTAGCAATAAAAATGAGGGTGGGTTTGTAAAAAGTTGCGTATTCTAAAATTTTGTGGTTTTCGAAATATTGGCAATATAATATTTTTCTATTGCAAAAATGCTATAGTCTGCTATATGGCTCCTAAGTTTTTTTTAATGGTTGGCCATGACAGCGTTTAAAAAACAAATAAGTACTACAGAATGTCTCTATTTAATAAAAAATCTGCTTGTTTAAACTATGGACCGCTTATCTTGCGACACTACCTTATCTCAGAAAATATACATGTATAGGAGTTGAAGCAAAAAGTTAAATGCAAAAATTAATTGACTAATTCCAGTCTTTAATTTATTTCATTTTATTCTTTCATATTTCACACATTTTGTAGTGCTTGATTGTTTTTTAAACGCTGTCATTGCCAACTATCAATAAAACTTACGAGCCATATAGCAGACTATAGCATTTTTGCAATAGAAAAATATTTTATTGCCAATATTTCGAAAACTACAAAATTTTGGAATAAGCAACTTTGCACAAACTTACCCTTATTTTTAATACTAAATAAGATAACGGTATAAAATTGGGGGGTTTCCTTTTGAAAAAAATACTTTCTGACAGTTTTATCAATTTCATTTTATTTTTTAAAATGCCTTGTATAACCAGTAATTAAAATATTACAAAAATCTCTTACAGAGTCCCTTCTGCTGCAGGTATTTGCCAAATGTCCGCTTCCGTTAAGTTCTTGCATTTTCCAGAGAAAATTCCGGCGCCTGCATCTTTTAAAAGAAAAACTTACTTCCTACGTTGTCGGGAGTGTTGGAAAAGCAATATCAGGAAGGAAACCTCTGTCAGGTGCAAGGGATGTCCAAATAAGCCGCCTTTATGCCATACATGTTTTGAGGGTTATCATGGACGAGTCCAGTAAAGAATTTAATTATGTACTCGGCCATCAAATCTTGGGCAAAAAATTTGTCAAATTTTGACTTTTCTGCCAATTTTTGTAAATCGCTCTTTTTTACCTTGTTTTACATTAAATTACTATAAATAAAGCAAAAGGTAAAAGAAAATATTTATATTTTATAAAAACTAATAAATTAATAAATTAATTAACAATTTAATAAATTTAAAGAAACTTAAAAATCCTTATATTGTAAGTTGTTTTATCAAAATAATTGTTTTAAAAAATTATGTACAATTAAAGTTTCTTTTTAACTTTAGGACCCTGCGTATTTCCAATTTCAAAACGATGCATATCCTAACTTATGTTTATAGAGACTTTTTTTGCAAGATCTAACTGCTGTTAAAGATTTTAAAACTATTGCTCCAACACCCTGTATAATTATAAGAAAAATTTCTAGAAATGATTTTACCTGTGTTTTGTAATAGAGTTTATGACTTATGTTCCATTATCTTTTAGATTTTTTCTATTTTGTGGACATTTTTGTGTCAGTTATATGTTCTATATTTTAATTTTAAATAAAAAAACAAATTATTAGGTTCATTATTTTATTTTTAGTTGCATATTATGGGTGTCCGTAAAGTCTGAAATCACCAATTTTTTGAGAAAACTACACAATTTTAAGAAAAGCTCAATCACGTCAACTTTTCTTAACAAGGCGTGTTATAAAAAAATATAAGCATTAATACAGGGTGTTCCATTTTTAAAAAATATTAATTCACCTTCTTACTTCTTACAAGCTTGAAACACAAAAATGAAGTAAGGAAAAATGTCAAAACATTTTAAAAATGCAACCGCTCTATAGACCTTTAAATAGTAAAAAGCATGCAAAAACTTGCCGCATCCCGAATAACGGTGTGTCAGCAAAGTATAAAGGCCGCCGCGGCACTTTTTGATGCCTATGCAGAGGGTAGTTTTTGAATGTTTTTCTGTTAGTTGAGGATTTGCCGCTATTATGTTTTAAAAAGTTTTAATTTAAACTAAAAACAATGCATCCTTCTTAAAATACATACCAGTTTGCAGCAGATTTTGCAATTAGTTTGTAGGTATATAGTGTACAGGATGAGTCAACGATGGCGAGAAGTAAGTAATTTAATGCCTTGAATATAAGATGTGTAGCTAATGTGCTTATGTAAGTATTAGGTATATGGTTAAATAGTATGTTTAATTTTAACGATATTTTGAATTAGACAGGGCACGTATAATATAAAGTATTAGGGTGTTACAAAAGAAATTGTTTTTTAAAAATTTAAAATAGAATACCATACCTACTTATATTTTTACAGTTTTGTATGTGTTTCCAATTCCATTTAAAAAATATGTCTTTTTATTACCACTTGTGCACTTGCAACATAAAAATTAGTTTAAAAAATGTGTAAATGTACCTAAAAATAAAAATCGACGGGTCCAAGCATTTATTAAACTTCCGATTTAATTTTATTGGAAATTATCCTTTACACTAATGCACTGTATATTGAACTTAATTTAATTGAAATAAACCAAAACAACTCGAGATAAACGAGACAAAACGAGAGAGACGAGACAAAGTTTGTCTCGTCTCGTCTCGACCCTTGTCTCTCTCGTCTCGAAATATATTATCTCGAGATAGACGAAAGACAAGGCTTTATCTCGTCTCGTCTCGTCTCGCGGAAATTCTAGTTCTGCCGATTCATCCCCCTCCATGCACATGCGGCACTCGGCGTCTTCTGCTAGGCCCATCTTGTGCATGTGGTATTTTAATCTGCAGTGTCCCGTGTACGGTCCCACTAGAGTTTAAAGTGTACCCTTGATTGCTCCAGTAGTCTGACAGTACATTGTTGGTTCGGTGGGCTTATGAAGGCCTTCGAGTATTGTTGTTTTATTAATATGTTTGTTACCTAAGAATAATGTTTGAACCATTATACAGTTTAAACATATTTTAGATTTCTTGATGGTGAATGAAAAATATACATGCCAAACATGTTTTAGACAATACAAAAACAAAAGGTCATTGCAGAGACACCTGACATACGAATGTGGCAAGGAAAGAATGTTTAAATGCACCAAATGCGATAAGAAATTTGCGCACAAGCATCATTATAAAAGGCATATGGTTAGCGAATGGCGGAAAAATAAAAGCAATGAACGATTTTTAATTACAGGGATGATGGTGGAAGGTCTAAGCGAAACTTCAACAAATATATATGAAGATGATGTGGCAGAAGAAAGCAGTTATACCGATCTTTAGATGTGTGTGTTATTTCTCCAAACTGCAATTGTGTTTTAAAGGGATAGTGTATGTATTTTCGAGAATGAAATAGTCCAGGCAGTCAAGCTCAAAATAGTGTCATACCTCCGAATTTTTTATATATGCACCGATTTTCTTTAAAATTTGGAATTAAGCTTATCTTACCCTCCATATTAAAATCTATATAATCGCAAGGTGTGCAAATTGTTGTATAGGGGTGAAAACCACCCCTTATCGAAAAAATAGATTTTATAGGTTTTTCGGCTTTTTTTCGATTCAAATGTCTTTTATTTGTGTAGAATAAATATCCGCCAAAATTTGAAACTTTTTTTACTTTAAAATTGACTAAAAAATTTTTCAAAATCTTATTTTTTCTGTAACTCTGTTAATTTCGCTGTTCGTTATAAAAAATACAACATTTTTCTGCTCTTTAGTTTTTTTCGTATCTCCTATTGTTTTGGAGTTAAAATGAGAAAAAGAAAATTTTTTGAAAAATAAAAAAAACATATAATTTAAGTTCATTTTTTTTCAAAACTGTGCATTTCTAATCGGTAAAACTTTTAGATGTCATAAATAACATACAAATAAAGTAATTGGTGCAAGAAATAAGTTTAATTTTGATTTCGAATGAAATGACATTAGTTTTATTGCGATTTTTTTTTTAACTATTTTACACCATATCTCACTGAAATTTCATTCAAAAAGACTTTTATCGTGCTCATTTTAAAGGTCTTTTCATGCTCTTTAAAAAATATTCTATGACTTTTTGTTGAAAAATGTACCCTTTACCCGTTATTTGAGGTTAAGTACTTAATCACGTAAAATAAAAGATCTTCAAGCAGCTATAACTTACCTTAGGTAGAACTTTAAGATCTTCATAAATAACTTAATTTTTTGTTTTTTTTTATAAGCTTCATTTTTGTTCATTAGACTTTTTTCGATAAAGAGTTATGCGTAAAAAACAATTAAAAAATGAGTTTTTTTTAACGAAAAATCGCATTTTTCAATTGCGAATAATTCAAAAACTATTGATCTGGCGAAAAAACTTGACATGACATTTTTTACTTCAAATTTGCTCATCTATCGATTTCTGGGGGTATTTGGGTAAAAAATTGCCCACCCCCAAGAAGGGGTGGCATCCACCACATGGGTGGTTGCGCACATGGGCACCATATAGATTTTGCTTTTTGACCATCCATCTGTCATCTATCAAAATTTCAAATAAATCGGTGCATATATAAAAAATTCGGGGGTTGAATGGTTGACTGCCTGGACTAAAAGGGTTTAAATACAATATTTAGAAAAAAAATAAATTTTGATTCTTGAAAATTATATCTTTCTGATGAGTAACAAGGGACCTTACTGAAGCCTAAGCTTATGTGTACCATTAGAGATACACTGTATGTATTTACGTACTAAAAAATTCAAAGATAATTATGTCACCGATAAAATAACAAGAATTTGAATAACTTAGGCCTCCTGCACATTTTTTTATTGGCTAAAAGTAGCCCTCTATATCTAAATAAATAACACTTTTGCCATTTTTTTATGCGAAATTAATAAATTAATTGATTCACAAGGTTTCGGTAAGTGATGTATCTCAAATCGTTTTTAAATGGTAACTAACTATTCTTAAAAGCTACGACTTTACTATTCCTTGTTCACCGAAGCTTGACCGACTTTTCAAGGTTCAGCAACGGCTGCCAGATATTCGGAATATCCATGCTAAGCTTGCTAAATACATTTTGGTTGTTTACAATTATTACAGCTTTTTTAAATTTTCTTTTTTCCAGTGGGTTTCTTTTTGAACAGTTTTTGCTTTTGACCATTGTATGCGGTGTTGTTTTGACTAAGCGTGTTCGGCAATCCCTAACTGCGACGTTTTACCTCGTTCCGAATAATATCAAAATAAGACAAGAAACTCTAACTTGAACGAGACTCCACGTGACCAAATATTTATGACAATTTCATACATTAAAGGAACTTCGGAAAAGATCCGCAGAATCGCAAATAAGTATAATATTAAAAGGGCATTTTAATCCCAAATTACTCTAAAAGGTATTCTTACTAAGACGAAACCAAACAACAATGTTTCAAATAATGACTGTATCTACCAAATTCTCTGTGAATATGGTGAGGTATTCATTGAGGAAACAAAGATACCATTCAAAGTTAAAGTTAAAGAACACACATACGGAACGAGGTGAAACGTCGAGATCAGGGATTGCTGAACACGCTTGGTCAAAACAACAACGCATACAATGGTCGGAAGCAAAAACCATTCATAAAGAAACCCACTGGAAGAAAAGAAAATTTAAAGAAGCTGTAATAATTGTAAACAACCAAAATGTATTTAGCAAGCCTAGCATTGATATTCCGAATATCTGGCAGCCGTTGCTGAACCGTAAAAGTCGGTCAAGCTTCGGTGAACAAGGGATAGTATATAAGTCGTAGCTGTTAAGAATAGTTTTTAGTTATCACTTGAAATTGGGTGGAGATACATCACTGACCGAAACGTTGTGTAACAATTAACAAATAAAGACAATGGAAGTCCACGATTTTAGTGTTATTGAAACCATTACATTGTCTAACACTTTCAAAGAAAGATTTATTGTAATTATTACAATATTGCTCCTAGAACCCTGCCTGTGGGATTCTATCTCTCATTCTTTTCAATGTTTTATTAATGTTTGTAAAGTACAAATAATGTTAAAACCATTATACAGTTTAAACATATTTTAGATTTCTTGATACTGGAGGGAAAATATACATGCAGAACATGTTTTAGACAATACAAAAAGAAAGGTACATTGCAGAGACACCTGAAATTCGAATGTGGCAAGGAAAGAATGTTTCAATGCACCAAATGCAATAAAAAAGTTTGCACTGAAGCATCATTATAAAAGGCATTTGGTTAGCGAATGGCGGAAAACCAAAAGCAATGAACGATTTTTAATTACAGGGATGATAGAGGATGGTCTAAGCGAAACTACTCCAAATATATATGAAGATGATGTGGCAGAAGAAAGCACTTATACTGATCTTTAGATGTGTGTGTTATTTCTCCAAATTGAAATTGTGTTTTAAAGGGATAGTGTATGTATTTTCGAGAATGAAAGGGTTTAAAAACAATATTTAGGAAAAAAAAATTGATCCCTGAAAATTATATCTTTCTGATGAGTAACAAGGAATCTACTGAACCCTAAGCTTATGTGTACCATTAGAGAAGCTCTATATGTATTTACGTACTAAGAAACCAAAGATAATAATGTTACCAATAAAATAATAAAAATACCCACTTAGATAACTTAGGCCCCCTGCACATTTTTTTATTGGCTAAAATTAGCCCTCTATATCTAAATAAATAACACTTTTGCCATTTTTTATACGAAATTTATTAACAGAGATACAAGCATTAACAATTTAAATATAAAACTTTCGCGCGAAAACATATACAATGTCTAATCGATACAAGGATCTACGCGAACGTTTCCTTGACAGTGTTTGGAAATGTTATGGTGTATTAATTACACTACAATCTTTGACTTTCATTGTCTTTATTTGTTAATTGATACACAAGGTTTCGGTCAGTTTTTTCTTTACCAGTTACCATTATTCTTTAAAAAAAAAAAATTCTTGTTTAGGTTATGTTTAGTATTTGCTTTTTTAAGAGCCTTTTACCATTGAGTTATCCACATTTACACTGTTGCCAAGTTTTGTCATTCGACCAAATTACGAATTCAAAATCTAGACTCGCATAACCCTCAGGGATGTAAAAGAAAACGGGTAATCTAAACTTATTTGCGACATTTTTTAGTTGAGACTGGAGAATGGACCTTTTAATGTGAGATCGAAAGGGACAGACATAGACTTATAATGCCGAAACTAAGATTTGACATATCTTAAGATTAAAATAAAATTATTGGGGGCCTTTTTTTTAAAGGTGTTTTTTTTCTTTAAAAAATAAATAATGTATTGTTTAAATTTTTTTACTAGTAATAATATAAACCTAGCAGTATTTCTGTAAATTAAATATATTTATTTATTGTTTTTTTTTTTTTTAAAATCTTTTAGCCATTTTTGTTCTTCATTAATCTCTGAAGGTGGAGGTGCTTTCTTCATTCTTCTTTTAAATTTTTTAAATTTAATTAAACCCAATAATATACTCGCTTTATGTTGTATATTTATAATATGCTAAAAGTTTTAAACATTTTTACATATATTCTGTTTTTTTTTTCAAAACGGGGTTTACTTGCAAAAAAAAAAAAAAAGTTATTAGAACCTCTCTCAAAATTAAAATTATTATAATCTATTTGCCTATGTACAGGGTGTCCCAAACTGGACGCGTTCTTATGGGAACAATCCTTATTTGAAGGGATAAAAAAAAAATTACCAAGGTGTCCGGAGCTCGAATTTAAGAGAAAACTTGGCGCTAACAAAACCCTTTCTATCTCTTATCGTTTGGCCACTAGAGGGCGTTTTTTTAATTTCTCGTTTTTTAAAGCCCCCTAACTTTTTTTTTAATAAAAAATTAAATTTTTATAAAAAAACTTTTTAAAGGACTTTTTTTCTAGAATTCATTTCAGGGCGTTTAGATTTGTGCAACCCAAAATTTTTTTTTTTAAAGGACCCCCCTATATATTATAAAATTTTTGAAAAGCAGGTAAAATTTCCTAAATTTTAATGTATCACTCGTTATGTTTATCTTAAAAAATTAGCAGTATTTCCCCTTTTAAAAATTAAAAAATTGCCTGAAATCAACATTGCCATGACTAATAAAATGACATGGATGCTAACATGTTATGATTAAAACAAAGATCTAAAGTTTTATAATAAGATTCTCATAGTTAATATATTAAATTAATAGTTATCAAAAACAAACGACAACAACAACAAACCAACAATATTAACAAAAAAAAAAAACTCTACCTTTTAACCTAATATAAAATTTTAGGGGAATTTAATTAAGATAATAAATAAACAAAAAAAAATTAAATTATGTTAACAAATTTCAAATTGTCTCCCATTTTGTTGTAGGGAAATTCACATCTTTTTTTAAAGCTTAACTGCATTAATAAGTTCTATATTTTGAACTCGGTTAAACGCCCCCGCAACGCCCTTTCTAATTCTTCCCGGCTATTAAAATTATTTTTTTTAAAAATTTTAAATTTTTTTACCCCAAAAAAAAAATTTAAAATGGTGGTAATGGAGGTTTTTGGGGCCCCCTTTTTTCCCAAATTTTACCAAATAAATTGGAAGTTTTGGCCTTGAAATCCGGCACCCCCAAAAAAACCGGGAAAAATTTTTAAATTTTTAAAAAATTTAAGGTTTTTTAAAAACCAAAAAAAACTTTAAAAAATTTTGGGGGTAATTTCCTTTTAAAAAATTAATTTTGCCCAAAATTTTTTGGTTTTTTTGGGGTTTTTAAAAATTTTTAAATTTTTAAAATTTTTTTAAAAAAAAATAATTAAAACCCTAGAAAAAATTTTTTTTAAAAAAATTTTGGGGTTTTTTTTTTTTAAATTTGGCGTTCAAAAATCCTGGTGGTTCTTTTTATTCTTTAAAATAAATTTTTCCCCTAAAATTTTTTTTTTTTTTATTAAATTCAAATTTTAATTTTAAAAATTTTTTTTTTAAACTTTTCAAAAAAAAAATAAAAATTATTTTTTTCTCTAAAAAAAAAATTTTTAACAAATCAAGTACCCTGTCAATTTTCCTTTAGAACTTTAAAAAATTTTTAAAAAAAAAAATCAATGCGGCCCCTTTTTTTGAGAAAAATATGGGTTTAACAAAACTTTGCACCCCTTATTTTATTGTTTAAAGGGGTTTTTGATTTTTACCTTATTTTAATTTTTAAAGAAAAATTTAAATTTTGAAAAAAACTCAAGGATTCAAAATTTGGGAAAATTTTTCCGTTTTAAAATTTTAAAATAGGGGCCATAAAAAAAAATTTTGACATAATTTCCTTTTTTTGTTTGTTTTTTTTTTCTTAAAAAAAGGGGGGGGGGATTTAAATTTAAAAAAAAATTTATCCAAAACCAAACCGATTTTAAAAGTTTTGGAAAATTAAAAGCTTTTTTTAAAACCTTTAATATTTAAATTTTGTTATTTTAACCCCAAAACTTTTTCATATTCCAAAAATGGTTAATTTAAAAAAAAAAAATTAAATGCAAAAATTAATTTTTTAAAATTTTTGAAATTCATTTTTTTAAAAAACCTTTTAATTAATCGGGTTTAAAAAAAATTTCTTCCCCAAAAAAAATTTATATAATTTCTTTAATTAAAAAAAAAAAGGAAGAAAATTTATTTTTTGGGGGGGAAAAATTAAGGGTAACAAATCCCCCAAAAAAGGCCTATGAAATTTTTTTTAATTCGGGATCCCCAAAATCGTAACAAAAAATTTTAAATTTTCTTATTTTTAAATCAAAGGGGGGCCTTATCAAAAAATTCAGAAATGTATGGGGTGGCTAAAGGTTTTAAAAACTTGCCCTTTGAAATCGCCTGAGTTTTTCCTTTTTATTTTTAAAAAATTTTTTCCCTTTAAATTTTTTTTTTTTAATTTTTGTTTTCGAATTTGCATTTGGTCGGTTTCAAAAAGATTTTAAGAAAAACAGGGTGGGGGGCCCCCTTCCGGGTCTTAGGAATTGCCGAACATTTTGGGCCTAAAAATAAAATAAATGTGAATAAAAATTATAATAAACCTTTCCAATTTTTTTAAAAAATTTTATTTTTTTTTACAATTTAAAAATTTTTTAAAAAAGTTTTTTTATTTTTTTCGATGAAAAATTTTTTTTAAAAAATTTTTTTTATTCCTTCTTTGTGGAACTTTTTAGGGGCTTTTCTTTGTACATCCAAAATTTTTTTTATCTAATTTACCCCAGGCACCTTTATTTTTGTAAATTTCCCAAATAAAAAACTAAATTTTAATTTTTTTCCGCTTTTCCCCAAAAATTTTAAATGGTCTTTTTTTAAAAAAAGCCCAAATAATCCTTTTTTTTGGCTTGGGTTCCTTAAAAATTGTTTTAAAAATTTTGCAAAAAAAAATCAATTTTTAAACTACGTTTTAAAAAATCTTTTTTAAAAAATTCCTTTTTTTAAATTTTTTGTTTTTAGGGAGTTTTTTTCCCCCAAAAGTTTTTTTTAAAAAAAAAATTTGGTTTTTGATTTTTTTTTAAAATTTTGTTTCTTTTTTTTGGAGGGTTTCCCCTTTTTTTTGCAACCAAAATTTTCGTGCTACCCTTTTTGTTAGTTCTTTGTAGCTTTCCACAGGTGAGCTTCTTATTTTAATAACTTCCACGGCTTTCTTTACTTTATACCTCTTACTCAACTGGTAATAAATTATTGTTGATCTTCCAGGGTAAAAACATTGGTGAATTATTATTTAATATATTATGAAAAATTATTTTTCAAAAATTTTAGTTATAAAAATTTTGTAATTATTTTGAAACATAATAATTTAAAGTTTTTTGTGCAATATTAATATTTTAAGTACATGTATTTTTTTTCATACAATTTTATTTTTATATTAGCTTGTTGTACTTGTTATGTTATTTTTTAACTGATTGTGGTTACCACAATTTTTTTGTACATTATTGCAAAATACTATAATTGGTGATTTTTGGAAAAATAATTGTTAAAAATTAGTGCTCAAAGCAAAATAATTCTGCATATATTACAACACCATTTCTAGTTATAAATCAAACTGAGTCAGTAAAACAGAATTAACAATTAAATTTTAGGAAATAAGTTTAAGTCAGATTAATATTCAATGAATATTTTAAAGAAAAAATTTGGTAATTACAATCATATTTTTATAATGTGTTTCTATTTGTGTAACATTTGGTTACATACATTGGTTTTAGCTTACAATTTTAAAGCTCAAGTAACTGCATATATTTTCAGCATTTCCTATGATGTGACGTACTTTTTTATTTAGACTAAGCTTATGCGGATTTTAAAGTAAGTTAAGGTATTTGTCTGTTAGTATATTGTAAATAAATTTATATATTAGGATTCTCTAAGTGTTTATTATATATATTTTTTAAATAAAATATGCTCTATAAAAACACTGTTTATTTTTAATAATCTAAAAAAATAATGTTTAGCACAACATAAATATACATAAGGATGATTACTATCTTGAAGTATCTAGAGATATATTGACTATAAGTAGCTTAATCAGTTAACAAAAATAAATGGTAAAATGTATTTTTTAACCTAAAAATAAAGAAATTGTTGGTATACAGTTGGCTGCTTATGTGGGAAATAGAAATCAGCTATATTTTGTTTTTGTTTTAAATTATTTCTACTGTTACAAAAAAGGAAAATGAAACCCTTTTATTAAAAATAATTGAAAAAATAGGAGGCTCTTTTAAAAATAAACAAATAAGTTAGATATCCAATAAAAAAATGTTCTTTCTGATTTTAGAGAAAAATACTCAAGATTGGTATTTAATTTTATTTTTTAAAGCGAGGAGAGCCGCAAATATAGTCCTTTTTAGGCCTTGTCGGATGAGTGTGCATAAAGAAAACATAATATGTTGCTTCATTTACTTCTTTAATTTGCCTGGCCTAAAGGTTGTTTCATAATAGCTTGGATTATGACCTTCAAAGCCTTAATATTTATTTTAAAACATAAAAGAAGGCAAGTGTTGTATGCAGATTAGTTAATATAAAAAAGGAACTTGATATTTTGTACAAGATCTTAATTTTGCATGTAGCACAATTGTTTTCTTACTTTTACAAATATAATTTAGTTATTGGTCCTTAGTTGTAAAGGATAGGATCGGTAGGTTAGATTCCCTTTTTTTAAAGGTAAGTCCATAAAAAAATATCTGAGACGATAACTTACACAGCCAATCATTATGGTTTCTTATAGGGTTCAGAATATCTTTATAAAAGTCAAAGTCAAAGTCAAAAAATAGCTTTATTGTCAAATGACACAAAAATATCGTAGACAAAGCCATATTTATAACACCTATAATAAAATATACAATATACAATTAAACAGATAAGTCATTTTTAAAATTAGATGTACTAAGTTAAAGCAACAACAAAAATATTTTTACAGAGCAGTCAAACAAAAATCAAACTAAAAAAAATAAATAAATAAAACGCTTACACTACTAGACAATAAATCAGTCAATTCTATATATTATCCAGTCAACCAATACATCTATCTGTCATTATAAAACTCGTCAAGAGTGTAGTATGCCTTCTCAGTTAAAAACCTCTTTGTAAGTCTTCTAAACCCTTTATGGCACTGTTGCCTCCTCAATGACAGAGGCAGCCTATTAAAAATTTTCTTTCCCTCATAAATAAATGACCTTTTAATTAGTTCAGAGCGAGGAATGGGCATGTTAAGGGTAAAAGTCTGACCCAGGTTGTAATGAGTTGGCAATGACAGTTCATCCTTATACTTTTTAAAAACTAAACAGACCACCTCCAAAATATAAATACAAGTTAGGGTTAAGATAGAGTGTCTGACGTACAAGGGACGACAGGAATCACGAACCCTGGCTCCACACATATATCTAATTGCTCTCTTTTGTAACACAAACACAGATTCGAACAGATATTGAGAACATGATCCCCAAAAACAAATACCTTAACGAAGATGGGATTCGATTAGTGAAAAATAGGAATTTCTTGCAATAGATAAGTCCAGATTGTTATATATAACCCTCAGTGCATAACAACCTGAAGAGAGTTTATTACATAAATTATCAATGTGATTTTCAAACTTTAGATTGCTGTCAATAGTTAATCCCAAAAATTTAATTGCATTTGGCATAGCAATTAACTCATCTGCCAAACAAATGTTATCCAAGTAACACCTAAACGTCAAGATATTAGTCTTCGAAATATTAAAAGAGAATAAATTTGCATCACACCACTGTTTTATCTTACACAAGTCGATAATTAAATTGCCCTTTAACCGATTAATGTCAGTATCATGCCAAAGAATGGTGGTATCATCCGCGAAAACAGTGAACCTTCCAGCTATTGAGAACAGATGAGGAACAGTAGCGGACCCAGAACCGAACCTTGAGGAACACCAACCCCAGTACTGAGTTCGTCAGAATTAACATCATTATAAACAACCGTCTGAACACGCCCAGACAGATAAGAGCGAAACCACTCCAGAGCAATCCCCTAAATCCATATGCCTCCAACTTCCAGAGCAGTATCTGGTGGTCCACACAGTCGAATGCTTTCGACAGATCGCAAAACACCGCAGCGGCAGCCTCCCCAGAGTTCAGGTGGAAATACAGATGCTCAAGAAACTCAAAGATAGCATCGCTCGTGCCCGTTCTTTCCTGAAAGGCAAACTGACATTCGTTCATAAGTTTGTGTTCATTCATAAAGGACATCATCCTCATCTTGACAATTTTTTCCACTATCTTCGCCAAGGTAGGCAGCAATGCTATAGGTCGAAAGTTTGAAGGATTGCCGTGATCGCCACCCTTAAAAAGCGGAATGATTACAGCCTTTTTCAGGCAGGATGGAAAGTTACCTGTAAGAAAGGAAGAATTTATTGCGTCGGCCAAAACCTGCAAGGCCCTCACTGGCAAAGTCAAAAATATTTTAACAGACTGCCTAAGAAGTGTTAGTACTTTTCCAACAACGTTTTTGTTTCCTAACTTGAGTTTCCTGTTTCCCTAAGGAGGTGAGATTTCACATGTGATTATTTTGTTTGATATAAGTGATTAATTTAATAAATCATATCTCTGACAGTTGAAAATTTTCAACTGTAGACATACTATAATGTTTTTTTTGTAGATAAAATTATATTCAAGTGCAACTCGTGTAAAAGAACTTACAAAAGCATTTCGAATATGAGAAGACATGAACGGTACGAATGTGGTAAGAAACCACAGTTTCACTGTGATTTTGTGATAAGGCTTACACCGAGAAACGAATACTGGAACTGCATTATTTTCGAATACATGGGTGATGTAATGGAAGATTTTAGAACATGAAAAATAATGCTACCAACGAATATTTTTTTTTATAACAAGCTAATTTGTAAATAATAATAATAATATTATATTTTGTCAAGAAGTCCGTATTAAAAAAAATATTTTAATCATTTTTGGTTGTTTCGGGCAGAAGAATTTATAGAATCATTGCCTGAATTACTTTTTAAAAAAGTGGCAATTTTATCAGAAATAGTTTTTTTGGAGACGAACTTTTTGACAAAGACCTATAACAATACAGGGTGTTTTAAAAGTTATCTTTAAAGAAAATAGTTAATATGTTACAAATAGAACTTAACAAGTTGGAGTAGTAGTTAATTCCGTATTAAAAATGTCCTTTGTGTGCGCCATTGAAAACTGGGCCACTCTAATTTGACATACAGGGTGTCCTAAAAGTAATGGGACACAGAGCAACAGCAGATTCCTTGGGTCAAAATAATGCAATTTACGTAAACTTGCCTTATCCGAAAGTTAATAATAACAAAGATACAGGGTGTTAAACTTTTAATTTTGCTTTCGTTTTTTCTTAATAATTCTTTAACCAAATGACCTAGCGGTACAAAATTTGGATCTGGGGTTTTTGAGGCGAGAAATTTAAATTCGTCCACGCTTTTGATTTTGCTACTAGGGCGCCAGCTACGGCCTACCTCACTTGTTTTAAATGTCGTAATTTTTTTAGGCTTAGAATATTGACCTGTTTATTAAAAAATAAGTTACTATAAATCCATCTGCATCAAAATGAATACTTTATTTAAGTCTCTAGGAGCAGCCGTCCTCGAGATAAAGCACTTTAAAGGATCTTGCAATTTTTTATGGAAAATAATTTTATCCAATTGTTTTTAAACTTTGCTAGTGATAGTTCTAAACACGCTGATCAAAGGTCTTCCAGGGCACAAAACCCGAAAACGCCTCCAACCCCCCAAAATCACCCTAAAGTCCCCAAATCCCCAGTGACTTTTGAGGGTGATTTTGGGGGGGTTGGAGGCGTTTTCGGGTTTGTGCCCTGGAAGACCTTTGATCAGCGTGTTTAGAACTACACTATGCAAAGTTTGAAAACAATTGGATAAAATTTATTTTCCATAAAAAATTGCAAGATCCATTAAAGTGCGTTTATCTCGAGAACGCTGCTCCTAGAGCTTAAATAAAGTATACATTTTAATGCAGATGGATTTATAGTAACTTATTTTTAATAAACAGGTCAATATTCTAAGCCTAAAAAGTTACGACATTTAAAACAAGTGAGGTAGGCCGTAGCTGGCGCCCTCTAGTAGCAACATTAAAGCGTGGACAAATTAAATTTCTCGCCTCAGAAACCCCAGATCCCAAATTTTGTACCCTAGGTCATTTGGTTAAAGAATTATTAAAAAAAAGAAAGCAAAATTAAAAGTTTAACACCCTGTATCTTTGTTTATTAACTTTCGATAAGCAAGTTAGTAAATTGCATTATTTGACCAAGGAATCTGTTGCTCTGTGTCCCATTACTTTGGGACACCCTGTATAATAACGTGCGAGAAATTTTTCTTGCAAATTAGAGAACCAAAATCAAAAACTTTTTGTAAAAAATAGGGTATATTTTTTAAATTGTTTTATTAAACATCGTCATCTAACAAGGTCTAAGTGGAGTGAATTAAAAATTAATTGTTACATTGACTACCTAATTATAACAATATTTTTTTACTTATTGGGATATCTTTTGAATCACCCTGTATATCTGTGGTAGAGGGGTCAAAAGGGTTTTGGGTCATAAGTTATTAAATAAAAACTATTTATTCTGCTTATATTTCTTTTGATATTCCCTATTCTACGTATTTTGAATAACTACAAGTGTTAACGTATTCATCAATCACCACGCATTTTCCATGGTGCTTTTCACATGTTAGTTAAAGTTGTAGAATATTCCTTATTCTTTGGTTTCAGAAAACGGTAAGTATAGTAAATTTTATTGTACTGTTGGAATTTTTAGTTTATTGCCTATATTTGTGCATCTAAAAAACAGCTGGACAATATTAAATTTAAAAATAATAATTTATCATCATTTTTGGTATATTTGTATTTTCGATGCATGTTATGGTAGATTTTCATAAAAATTTTATTCATGATAGCTTTAGACAATTGGATGCTTGCATTTTGATATGTTGCTGTCACAACAACCTAATTGTTTTGGAAATCACCCTACCAGCTGTAAGATTATTAATGCGATTAACTATAGGAAACTTACGAATTCACAATCAACTTGTATTGTGTTGTTATAACGCGTAAAATTATCGGTTACTTTGTATGTCTTATTATTTAATTCATTTAATACTTTTCGCTCGTTTTACCTAGTATAAAATTATAAAACGTGTTTAGAATTGTTAATTTTAGTATATTGTATAAACCTTGTCTTAAATAATTTACATAATCGATTGATACTAAATTCATCTAAATCACTTCTTAACAAAAAAGAAAAACAATTATTGTTGACTTTTACTAATTTACTCAAACATTATGTACATAAATTATGCAGACATGTTTGTTACACTGTAGCTTTATCAATGCATATGACCATCTAATTTTACACTTGGCCTTTAATATTACATAAGCATAATGATAGGAAAAATCCTGAATACATTAGTGTCATAAAATAACCATATTTACCACTGGTGAGCTATTGGTTTCCAACTGATCATTTATAATATAGTCTGTATTTTTATATCTGGGTATTTCTTCGATTAAGACAAAGTTTTCAACTGTTAAACTTAGATTGTCATTTGCATTGATAAAGCTACAGTATAGCAAAACAGGTCTGCATAATTTATGTAAGTGTTTGATATTAAAGTAGTGAAAGTCTTTTTTGTAAAGTAGTATTTTATTTCTGTTTCGTCTAGTACTATAAATTAGGTGAGATAAAAGAATGTTTTCTATTTTATCTAAATATCTCAATTTTATTTTACTATAGCATAAGAAAAATGAAATATTTGCATCAGCGATTACTAAATAAAGATACTACCAATATATAACTTAAGCGTCAGGCGTAAAATTTTGATCTGAATTTCCTGCTAGTTTAAATTAAAATTTTGGAATGTTTTTCTTAGTAGGGATAGATAGGGGTTTTACCATCCACCGCCACCGGTGGAGCTCTATATCTCAAGATCTTGACGTCATACGCTAATTAGGAAACGTGGGCTAGGCCTATTTTAGCGCATGATCCTGATGATCCTGGTGATCCTGAACAACCTGATCCTGATGATCCTGGTGATCCTGAACAACTGGAACCACTCAAACCCGAACCACTCGAACCAGGTTCAGGTTCACCAGGATCATCAGGATCAGGTTGTTCAGGATCACCAGGATCATCAGGATCATGCGCTAAAATAGGCCTAGCCCACGTTTCCTAATTAGCGTATGACGTCAGGATCATTTGAGATATAGAGCTCCACCGGTGGCGGTGGATGGTAAAACCCCTATCTATCCCTACTTTTCTTAATTACAAATTTTTTAAGAAAATAATATTCCAAATATAAGAATGCTGCTCGAAATGAAAAGGAAATATGCATGATGAGAGTCGTACAATATTCTAAATTAATCATAAAAAAATAATTTAATGTGGAATGTTTTTTGGACTTAGACATGGAGCATCATGACTCACATAGTATTAAAAAAATATAATCGGTAATTTTTGCATCAAAGATTTCGCGATTAATAGTTTATATTCGTGTTATACCTAATTTTGCTTTTTATTTTTTAGGTGTATATCAACATATGTGCACAAAATGCATGAAGAGCTACAAGTACAAATGGAACCTTCTCCGCCATCTTAAGTACGAATGCGGCGTGGCGCCTCAATTCGTATGCAAGTTATGTAGTAAAGCTTTTACTCAGAAAAGCAGCCTTAAAAGTCACGTGGCTTACGTGCACGGGTACCAACTGACGATTAAGTAAAATAGTTTTGGTTCTACGACAAATTGACGCGGCAGATATGACATAATGACAATTCGTTGCAGCGACAATTCGACGCATGTAGAATTCGACGCGTACAGAATTTGTTGCGACAATTCACAAATGAGATAAAACAATTTATTTGCAACAGAGTACAATAATCATTAAATTTCGATCATTGATGTGAAATATTATACATAGGTATCTAATAAAATAACCTAGAAAAAAAAAACAATAACCTTGGAATTGTGTGGGAGCATCAGACGACTTTTCTCAATAAGGTTTATACATACACATCACTGACGACTCAGTCCTGGTCCGTGAAATTCGACAAGTCCCCAAAATATTTTTTGGTTTATTTAAGAATCAAGACATTAACACATGCGAAGGACAGTCACATCAGTCTTGTTTTAGAATCCGTTTTGTCTTAACTTGTGACTGAGCGTCGGACCGATGATTTTGTTCCAAAAAGGTACGACGATTTTTGCAAAATATCTTTCTATCCATAAAAATTTTCTCAGCTTCTTGATTCTGACCTCTTTATCTCTCTAGAACGACCAAAAGGATTCGCAAATCAGGATTATGTGAGCCGACTATGCGCGGCTTTTGAAAGATCGAATATTTTTCTTGTCACCTTCAGGTCGAATTCTGCCAGAAAGCAAGTCTTCAGAATTTTCGATATGATTACAAATTACATTACAATTTCAAGTCAAACATATGAAATCCCACGAAACCAAACATTTAAATTTTTTCCATCTTTCAGAAATTTTTCTGAAAAGGTGGTTTCTTATAGTTTTATCCTAAAAAGAACATTGGAAACACCTGTGGAGGCCTAAAAAAAATTCACGGGTTTTCTGCATTTTAGAATCCTTCTGATGGTTGCAGTGATCCAAACGTCCTATATTCGGAAAGCTCAGAAAATTTTCCTCTAGCAATACTGTATTGTCTCAAAAACCTCATATAATGCTTTTTGCTTTTATTTTTTAAATTTCTCATGATCTCCAAATAGAACACACACAAAAATATATATATATATATATATATATATATATATATATATATATATATATATATATATATATATATATATATATATATATATATATATATATATATATATATATATATATATATATATATATATATATATATTTTTTTTTTTGGGATTTATTTGTTCTAAAATTATAACTACATTTCAAATCTGGACAGCGTCAAATTGTGATGAGTCAAATTTGCCGCATCTCGACGTATTAAAAGGACTCCATATTTACAATATTTTATTTTACTTTATTGAAACATTTATTATTAAAAATTTAATCAAAAGTAGTTGCAATGCGATGAGGTAATTAAATGGTAAATTTTATATTTTATTTTTTTTACTGTATATTTTAAAAGTCAAAATCTTAATAAGTTTTAAGGATACTAATAATATGTAATGGTGTGTATACTGTTAGACTATATAAATTTTATTTAATTTTTTTAACCAGAGCTCCTATTAGGTTAACATAAGAAAGTAATACTGGAAACAGGGAAACAAAGGTCTTTCGTTTGGTCTTTATGATTTGATGGGTCATTATGATGCTTACCTTTAAGATTTATTATAAAAAGTTATATTTTTGTTTGTTTTCTTATTTTTTTTATATAATCTTATGGGTAAGTAATCGTTTTTCAGTTACACAATGTAGACTAGTTATAGGTCTATAATTTGTTACCAGACACAAAACAAAAATAATTGTCTAGTATGCCGCGAGGTTGGCAAATCAATTATTTTTGTTTTTTTACAATATTTTAATTATAATAATTGCCAAAATATATGAAATTTATGTGCCATAATTATTGTAGGTTTATTATATAATAGTTTTTTTAAGTTATAAGGACGACATATTTGCTGGTAAATATATATCATTGTGATATGGTTATGTTGTTTTATTTCTTGATTATTATTTAAGTCTCAAAATTTTTTGACACATTTTAATATTGAGTAATAAAAGATTGCTGGTTGGTTTCAACTTTTATTATAAAAGATTTATAAATTTTAACTTGTTTAGAAAATGAAAATTTTAATAAATTTTGACCGTCTCCTAAATCGTAAATAGATAGGTTCCTGTTTAAAACTTTAGGGATTTATTTCTCCGACAAGCTAGCAATACCTTTTCGGTGATATTTTCAATGCGTTTGTCTGGACTTTACTTTTAATAGCAGAATAACCTGCGTTTCAAGCATTTCCAGATCAAATCGTCACTTTCTTGCTGCATTAAATCTCACAAAAAGTCGAATTGAATAAGCTAAAGTTAAAAAAACTCTGTGTCAAATGTAATACTAATGACAAATAATAAATTTCTTGTCATAGAAACTCAATATACCAGCTAGGTATTTGATTAAGGTGTTTAAAATATCTACCAATATATTTTTGTCTTTTTATATCCTAATCAACTCAATATTTTGAGCGTGCAAAAAATAGCGTAAGCATTACGCGGTTTTGGAGATCTCGACTGCGTCTCGATCTCCAAACACATCCTCAACCAGTTAAAAACACTTACTAACCTTATTAACTAATATACTATTGTGTTTCGTAAATTATAAATACCCATGTTAGAGAATATCTGTGGGTGAAAAATATTATTTTTTAATTTGATTTTAAAGCATTAAAATACATTAAAACAACCTAGAAATTGTAATGTCACAAATCCTGTGTTTATTTATCATTGTTTTTTATGTAGTTGTTGATGTTGTAATAAGTTTGAAAAAAGTAGAGATATAGAAAGTAAATATTTTTGAATGCACAGGCTTAAGTGTTACCGTAGTTATACTAAGAGTTTTATGCGAATTTTGAAATATTTTCTTCTTATGATGGTTCTACAGTTATATGCTTTTTAAATGCAATGTATGTTAGTAAATTTCAACAAAAAAATCTTATAAAAAAACTTATTATTATAATAATTTAAAATATTCAGTACTATTTAACCTCTATCAACATACATTGTTAATAATTTTTGGCAGATATTCAATTGTTTTCATTAAAATATTTTACACAAAATACCTTTAGAACCATCATTAATTATTTTTATATAATATTTAATTTTTTTGTTTTTAGTTTTTCCTACTCGCCTTCACATAGGTACCAAAAACGGTATGTTCGCTTGTCCACAGTGCAATAAACTATACACGTACAGGAGCAGCGTAATGCGCCATATGAAGTTCGAATGTGGAAAAGAACCACAGTTCCAGTGCCAGTTTTGTTTTAAGCATTTCACCCAGAAGAGCAGCTTGAAAAGTCATGTGATTGCCATACATTTAGATGAACAGAAAATTCGATTAAAAGTTTAGTATTTTATAGTTTAATTTGTAAACGATGTATACTGTAAACCATTAAGTTCTTAATTTTGAAATTTACTTTTTTATGTAAGTGTTCATTTATGGTCAGTATTATTTATAGTTTTTAAAGCTCTGCGTAATCAAAACCTCTTAAATTTTAGAATTTAATAGTGAGATCCTAATATAACATCAGTTTAAAGGCTGTTTGAATGATAAATTAGGCAGTGCCTTGTCAGTCAAAAATATCTCATCACACATGCGTAGGGGTAGTACTGACTCCTACAGCAACCCATCACGATAAAGATCAACAAAAATAAATTATCCGCTGTCAACATTTAGTTTTTAACTTTCTTAAAAACTTTTATTAACTTAAACGTAAACCTAAATTAGGAAACTACATTTGAAACTAAAACCATTAATTTCTATTCTGTACTTAGTTGAATTTTCTTTATAAGACTTAGGATTGAATGGGTCGGTATATTTTTAAATGAGTTTTACTTATATATTTTATTACTAGCAATAAGTATCCAACATATTTTTAATATTTGTAATTCATTGTTGCCATATGTTTTTTGAATTCTTTTTATCGTGCCAGATAAGTAGGTTTAGGTTATGCTTATATTTAATTCCTACGTGGGGTTGCTCTTAGTTTGCCTTGTATTACTTACAATATAAAATACGCTATTTTTTAATTATTTTTTTAAATTTATACAATTATTACAAATCTTTACCCTAAGAATTAAAAATTTTGATGACCTAAGGAACAATCATAATTATTCTTATACTTTTTTAATATCTTTTACAACGATTAGAAAGTGGCATAATTAAAATGGAAGAAATTGCAATATTTTGCAACTTTTATGTGTTAATCAAATTAAAAACTAAAATAAAATGGATATATCGTTCATTTTCATGGTACAAAACTTCAAAGAGATATCCTACGTAGTACAAAATATCCGTAATTTTATTTAAGTATTGTGTATTTGTCTTTTATATTTGTCAAAAATGTTTGTAATATTGAATAATATTCTGTTTTTGTAATCTACTCCATTTTTAATAAGGCTAGACAATTATCCAAAAATATGCAAATATTTGAACAGAATTGTTTAATACTCAATTTTCCTTTTGTAATCAGTAAAATATTAGTTAGTTGTGGTTAAATTTTAAATAAAAATCATTTTCATAGACCTACGAATTATTTTATTTTGTAAATTGGCTTTTGTACATAAAAAATGTGGTGTTTTTTGCTTTCAGAGGCTTATGGGAATAACCTTTTTTTACGGCAAGGTTTTTTTTATCTCCTGGAAAAAATTTTCACATATTTTTTTTAACTTGATACATTTAGTAAAAAGATTAATTTTTTAAATATTTTTTTTTTATAAATTTAAATAAAAATAGATTCACACACGATATTTAAAGCTCCAAAAAAATATATTTTTTTACTTGATGTCGCCAGTATTTTACTGCACCAGGCCTTTCTTGGTACTATACGTTGTATTATTCATCTTAATTATTACAAACAAAAATTTTTCCAGGAGAATGAACTACCAGCCTCAAGCATCATTTAAATTTATCCTTTTTAACATTAGTTTTAGGTTTTTTCATCCATGACAATTTTTTTTGGTGCAAGGTGTGCCACAAAAAGTACAAACATCGACGGAATTTGCTGAGACACACCAAGTACGAGTGTCAGAAGCCTCCTCAGTTCAAATGCGAGTTTTGTAATAAGTTTTTCACTCAAAAAGGTACATTAAAATCGCATTTGGCGAAGCATTGGAAATATGCGAATCTGTCGACTTTTGATTGTTAATGCGGGGGGTAAAAATGGGGAAAAGTCCGCATGTTATGCTTTAATGGATTAAAAATGTTTATATAACTAAAACTATTTAATTGCCTTATTTATTTAATAAAATAGTACTTAATAGTTGAAAATTTTGCCCTAGTAAGTAAAAAAAACAAGATGATTCAATACAGTATTGCATATTAAGCAATATAACTTCTACCCAATGGTGGACTTTTCCTGCATTTACCTTTCTTACTATTATAGTATTAACATAATATTTTTAACATATTATACACATTGTTAACGAGTGAATGGTTTATACTACGAAAAAAAGTTTTATTTATTAAAGTAGTCAACAACTAGTTTTAATAAAATTATTATACAAAGTGTAAAATGTACTTTGTACTTTATTTATAGAATACATTTTTGTACTTAATATATTATTGTTATACAGGGTGAACCGCAAATCAGATGTTAAACAATGGTGCCTTATATTTTCGAAATAATATACAAAGACATATGTTCAAATTTAGTATCACCCTGTACATTTAGAGTATATATTATATGTTAAGTTATTTTTTGTTAAATGTTTTTCTATTATTTTGTTATTTATTTTTGGATGTTGGATATCAAATATACAGTTTATTTTTTGGGATATATTTATGTATTTATTTACTTATTTTAATTAAAAAACAGGGTATGGTGTAATAAATGTAAATATTTAATTTATTTTTAACAAAGATGTAACTTTTATGTCTAATATAAAAAAAACAGTTTTAGGTTTTGTTCAGCAGCTGAATAGATCTGGTTTGTTGCCGTCCTGGAGGAGTTCTAGAGGTGTCAAAATGCTGTTAAGAAGCATACAAACAAATTAATTGAATACAATCTTTCTGTTAGTGCTCATAGAGTAATTCTTTCATTAGCTGGGAACCTTTTAAGAGTTATTTTTATTTCATTGAACACTAATAATACATTTTTGTGATTCCAAAGTTTTTTCATTATTTTTTATTCTACTATACACACATACACTAAGAAATAGTTGTCACAATTAGCCTAAATATAGGTTGGTGGTTTTTTCTGATGACCGAAGATAGCAAACTCTTTAACATAAAATTGTAAAAGTTCATCTTCATAATTTACCAAAACATAAGGCCACGAAGAAGAGCTGAAAGACACCCTCACTATGCGAATGTGGTGTCTCCATATAGTTTGTAAGTAAAGGTTTATTTTTAAATTTGTTAAGAAATAGAATATAAGTTAAGTGAGAAATCCCTTTCTAAAAGCAAAAATCAAATGTGATGTGTCAGATTTCCCCAAAAATTATCTCAAAAAATTTTTAAATTTTCCCAGCAGTCTTTTTTGAAATTAAGGGTTGGGAAACATTGTATCAAGAAAATCATATTTACATTAATAAACATCTTTATTTCCAGAAAAAAATCATCAATGTTCTTCCTGCAGAAAACATTTCAGTTCCAAATTTAACCTTAACTACCACAAAAGATACACGTGCAATAAACCTGCGCAATTTAAGTGTGACGTTTGTAGCAACACTTTTAAGTCAAAACAGTATCTCAAAATACATATGTCTGCAAAACACAAGGAGTATATAAAAGGAAATTGGTAGAAGGTGAAGTTACATTTGACAGTATTGTTCCATGGATTTATTTGATAACTTGGAATATAACATTTATAATAATATTGCTTTCATCATATAAGAATTAATTTTTTTGACAAAGCAAAATAAAATTAACTATGATATTATACAGAATTGGCAAGTTAAGGGCTCGGGAGCCAATTTTAATGTAATAGAGTCGGATACATATGATATGACCCCAGATTAAAAAGAGAACCACAACAATTTCCCCTATACCACTTCCAATACAACGACGGTCCACGGTGCCTTCGATTCGTTAGGATATTGTCGAAAGTGTTGTCATTTCGTAAAATATTTATTAGCAATTTTAGAAATGTTTTAAAATATTAAAACACTAAATAAACGAGTAGGTAATATACATTTTAAAATGTTGGCCTAGCGTTATCTATGCAATAGGCACTAATAATTATCTTCCTCGGGAATTCGTTTAAGCCCAGTTTTAAAACTTTTAATAAAGGTCATACCTAAATTTTAAATAAATGTTGTTGTGAATAGAAAAATCATAACAATTTTTGCAAAAATTTTAAATTTTTCTAAATAAAATCTTTCGATGGTTTGACTTGTAAAATTTACGATTAGAGACAGGACTGCGTAAATATGCAAACAAATAAATTTTAAGCCACCTTTACCTGCAATCAACGGGGAATCCCATGTCGTTATGCTCGATAACCGCTTGTAGGCGACGGGGGACAATAAAAACACTAAATATAATAGAGACTGATAAGAATTTTCACAAAAACAAATGTCATATGTTATACTCGATTCAATTAAAGCAATTAATGGATTTCAACATAGAAAATTCTTCTAATTTTTGAAGAGTACCCTAAGTGCCTAACAGTTAGATTAGTTTATTACATAATAATTTAATTTTAATAATTTTAAAAATGAATGTCCTTGAATCGATTTTTTTTTAAATTCACTAAAATATATTCACAATTATTGTTACTGCAGTTTCAACTCACAGAGTCATTTTCAAACAATTTTTTTTTCTGGACTAAAGTATCAATACAAAAATAAGGTGAATTTACACCTCAAGGGGTAAATATTCTTAGGAAGGGGGAGCAATTAACAGTTTATTATGGTTTGGGACAGTAAATAGGGGGAAAATCAATTCGGTTTTATTAAGCAGATGTACATTATTATTTTTATTGCCTTTGTATATTTCTAAAAAGGGGTTAGATAGTTTAATTTTTTGGCCCTTGGTTGAATAGTTAATATTTCGTATTATTTAAATTAGGGAATTTGTGTTTTTGCTCTAAACAATGATTAGCAAAAGTAGAGTCTGTTTTTTTAGTCTATATATTAAAATGCTCTAAATAGCAGTTTTTATGCTCCTTTCCGGTTTGTCCGTCCCCTTGTCCTTTGACATAAAAAGCATGTTTTCTAATATACCAACAAACGAATGCTTAGTACTTTTTTTTGAAGAAATTCTACAAAAACCAATATTAATCCTATAATTGCTACCAAATTCTATCCTCTTTAAACATGTTTGTCACAGACGATTTCCAGTTTTAAAATAAGTTCTACTTTTTCAAACCCCCACCAAGGGGCCCTTACCCCTTTTTAATGTCAGATATAGAAAATAAAATTTTAGTTCAGATCTAGGCAAAAACCATATTCACTTTTGGTACAGATATGTTGAGATGTTCTCGCATGCTTTAAAGGTACAAACAGACAACTTCAGAATTTCTTACATTATATTAACAGTGTTCACCCAAAATTCAATTATTTTTGAAAAAGAAGACAACAATAAAAAAAATTTCTTAGATTTAACCATATCCCAAGTAAATAATCAGTGCACTTTTAAAGTTTATAGAAAACCAACATTTACAGGTATTTCTATCCCCAATGACTCTTTCCACCCTATTCAACATAAACCCCGCTGCAACAATTCAATGATAAAAACTTTTTCCCTTTTCTCTGAAGAAGAGCTACAGAAAGAACTTTGTACCATTGAAAATATTGCAAAATTTAAATAAATTCTCCAAACAAACCATAAAAAATTAAAAACCAAAAAAAAAAAAGCTTAACTTTTCAATTAATCTATCCAAAAATTAAAGATCAAGAAAAAAAACCAAAAATATGTATCCTTATCGAACGGCACCCTATCAGAAAAAAAGCCAACACTCTATCCAAAAAACAATATTAAAGTTGTTTTTTAAACTCAGAACAATATATCCAATATTATTTATAACGCTAAAGATAAAACCAACAAATTTAATAAATCAGGAGTTTATAAGGAAATGTTCAAAATGTATAACTTTTATATAGGACAAAGCGGTAGGAGCATAAAAACCCCCATTTAGAGCATTTTAGATCATATAGACTACAAAAAAGACTCTACTTTCCCAATCTTTTTTTTTGAGCAAAAACAAAAATTTCCCCCAATTTAAATAATATCGAAATATTACACTTTTTAACCCAAGGGCCTAAATTAAACTATCTGGAATCCCTGGGGAAAATACAAAGGCTTTTAAAAAAATAATTTTCATCTGCTTAATGCCCAAAAAACCAACTTGTATTTTCCCCGTATTTACTGTCGCCAAACCATAATAAACTGTTAATTGCTCCGCCGCTTCCTAAGAATATATTTACCTTAGGGGTATAAATTCACCTTATTTTTGTATTGATACTTTAGTCCAAAAAAAAAAATTTTTAAAAAAAAAATCTGTGAGTTAAAAAATGCAGTAACAATAATTGTGAATATATTTTAGTGGTAAAAAAAAATAGTAGTTTTATTTATCAGTGTTCTTCATGATGATTAATTACCACATAGTAACGGCTAATAGCATAAATTTTTTTTAAATTGTTGCTGTTTATGGAATTTTGGAAGCTTCCTACGTATTTCGGCAAATTTTGTATTAAAATATATTAACACAGATATTCATTTACGTATATAAGAGCAACCAGAGATATCTTTGAAATGGCACCTGTTCTTTTTGAGCAGTATAATGATTAATTTAATATTAAACTCATATTGTCAAGTAAAGAATAATGTGTCTTACAATACATTAAATTATGTATTTATTAATACATAATAATTTTTTAGAAAAAGATCACCGGTGTTCGTACTGCAAGAAACAATATAGTTCGAAAAACAATCTTAACTATCACAAAAGATACACGTGTAACAAACCTGCGCAATTCAAGTGTGATGTCTGCAGCAACACTTTTAAATCAAAACAATATCTCAAAATTCATATCTCCACAAAACACGAAGAGTGGATAAAGGACTGCTGGTAGAGAAAAGAGTTTTATTTGACAGTATTGTTTTATTATTTTATTTTTTAACTTGGAATATATTTTTTATTATTTTCTTGCTATTTATAACATTAATTCTACATGTTTTGTAGGGCCAATAATGTTTTTTATTGCCTTTGTATATTGCTTTCAATATTTTGCATTTATATTATTGTATATGCCACTCTATTTCATTTAAAATCTGTTTTAAAATATCTCTTTCCTAACTTTTAGTCTTTAGAATGGAAGGAAATATGTTTACCTGTATCGCTTGTGAAAAGCGGTTTACGTACCTAAGAAACTTTCGACATCACAAGAAATACAGATGCAACAAACCACCGCAATTCGCATGTGAATTTTGCGTTAAACGCTTCACAACGAAACAATATCTTAGGATACATATTGCTACGAAGCACAAGGAATATATTAAAGGCAATTGGTAGACGAAGTTGTTACATTTGATATTGTTAATTCTTGAATATTTTTTATAACATGAAATGTGTTAATTATGAAAATTGTTGATCTCAAATATATATTTGCTTAAAAAATATTTTGCTGTTTTTGGAATTATTATAATTTTAAGCGTATATCTTCAAGTTATAAAACATACATGATCTGCTGGATTTAACAGAATGGGTAATAATATAGATTATTACATTTGCCTATTGATTTCACCTTTTTATATTTATATTTAATTGTATATGCCGTCCTCTTTCATTTAAATTTTTTAAAAATATTTTTTCCTATCTTTTAGTCTTCAGAATGGAAGGCAATATGTTTACCTGTATCGCTTGTGAAAAGAAGTTCACGTACAAAAGAAATCTTCGACATCACAAGAAATACAGATGCAACAAGCCGCCGCAATTTGTGTGCGAATTTTGCCCTAAACGATTTACAACTAGAGCTTACCTGAGGCACCATGCGGCCAGTAAACATGGCGTCGAACGTGTATCGAATTTTCAATCCATTGGACGATTTTAAAAAGCATGGTGTTTAAAAATTCATCAGACCTATGTAAAGATTAAAAAAAATGTAAATTTTTATGTATATATTATTTTATTACAAAATAACACAAAAATAATGTCTGTGTTTCCTTAAAAGTTTTAGACAATGTTATGGTTTTAATAACACTAAAATCTCGGACTTCCATTGTTGTTATTAGTTAATTGGAAAAATTTTTGGTAAGTGGTGAATCTTTAACTGTGATTACTAAAAGCTTTTTCTAAATCTGGGACTTATACAGGGTGTCCTGATAAGGTCGTCCTCCGGCGATATCTCGAGAACCCTTCATCGCTCAGCTTTCGGAAAAAATATTTATAGTAAAACCAGCCTCGAGAAAATGCTGGAAATTATTTTCAAGTTTCTAATTCCACCGCTAGAGGGCGTAAAACCACAGCTTACTTACAGCTCCACAACTCCGGTCGGCACCTTTGATCTCGCAGTCTACGAACAAACGAGACAGAAGCGTTGCTCCCACTGTCGCACATCCGGGAAAAGTCAGAGCCGGATTAAAACGATTACTTATTTATGTAAAACGACAAATTTTTGCCTAACAGTACCGTAGTAGATAATTTTAAAGTTAATAAGAAATATAAAAATATGCAATAAACTGATTCGAAAAAGTAATAACATTTTAATTGTTATAGACTAAAAAACTCATATGAGCTGACAAAGAAAATGGGCGATTTATAATATTTAGGTCACAATAATTGTATTACAATAATTAGAAGGGGTGTAGTTATCTGTAATCTTATGAAAAGAATAATGATTTATAAAAATCGTTAGTTGTTTAAGAGGATGCATGGTCGATCTTTAGCTGTTTCCTCATTTTCCCAGGTCATTGTTAAGGTCTTTTCTCAGCTCTGCAAAATTCGGATGTAATATTCGACAGAAATTATTGCCTTTGATAGTCGCACTGTGATATCTCTCAATATAATGTCAGTTTTAGGGAAAAGGTACAGTATAATAAAGTGTAAGTGAATAATAGGGTCTTTAATACACGCGCGATTTTTCGAGCACGACGGCGTAGCCCGAGTTCTCGAAATAGAGCAAGTGTTTTAAAGATCATTATTCACGAATAAATTACCTATTTTTTTATTGATATTATTTATTATATTAGTAATATTTTATTTGACGTTATAAAGTATTTCATGTCAGATTAATAATTTTCGTTTCTTTAAAATTCCTAACATTTGCAAAAATTCGAGGTTATAGGTTGTTGCAATGCCATCTTAGACTTCACATTTCTCCCGTTTTTGATTGTTGTACCATGGCAACCTTTAAAACACGCGTGTGTTTGAAAGTTCGATTTGAACACGCAGAGGCGTGTTTTAATTAAGCAAAAAAAAAAATATGATAAAAAAAATAATGTTCTGTAGCTTAGGTTTTTAGTAAGTTTTATTGCCCATTAATCGAAATGTAACAGATGTATAAGAAACAAAATAAAAAATGCTTACCTATTCGCAACACTAATGTTTTAGTAACAGCAATAAAGAATTTTACAAAATTAATTTTTTAGCCAGACATACAAAAATAAATGGACGAAAAAACAAAACAAAAAAATTACTTACAACTACGTATATTACAAATTTTTCCATATTATTAATTTATTCTTATTTATATTTCTAAAATTTGCATTTATTTTTTTAATGTATAATAAATTCTAACTCTTAAATATAATTTAACTATAAATTCTTTGGGAAGATATTTACAGGGATGACTAAAGGGTAAATGGTTACTTATACCTAAAAGTGTACCGCAAATATTGCTTTTTGTGGCCAATTGTTCAAAATTTTGTTGAAATATTTTTTCTATTTTACATATTAGTTCCACAAATTCATCATTAGGCATTTGCAAATTTCCGAATGTATCACCATTCGCACTTTTATATACTCTAAGAAAACAATAAAAAGATGAATCATCAAGTTCATTGTGGTCTTTGCTATATTGCTATATTTGCAAATTTGGTCAAAATCGGAGTTGCGGACACTTTCTAGACAATTACCAAAAGTTTACTTTTTACTAAAATATGCAAAAAAAATTGTTTAAGTATTTACCGGTTAGCATCCTTAGGAAAACTAAAGAATTTCTTCTTTGAGTTATAACCTTTATTAAAACAGTTTCGCACTGCACAAACATGATGATGTCCTAATGGTTTTTTGTCACTCATTTTACCGAAGTGTAAAAAATAAAAATAAAACGCAATGTTCAAAACGATCAACTAAAACACACAAAAATTATACCTACGGCTATGGCGGCTAAACGTACAATAATACCGAAAGTTCTCCCGACTGCACG
Source organism: Listronotus oregonensis (assembly GCA_019359885.1). Lineage (NCBI taxonomy): Eukaryota > Metazoa > Arthropoda > Insecta > Coleoptera > Curculionidae > Listronotus > Listronotus oregonensis. The sequence goes on from JAHBCN010002212.1 coordinate 57,542, forward strand.
CCAAAGACATCTTTTCCCGGACAGGGCGGAGCATAAAGCCTGCGCGACGAGATCGGCGCTAACCGTTCCCGCCAAGAGAGTGTTACAGCTGTAAGTAAGCTGTGGTAAAACTAAGAACATAATTAAACACACGGATTATTCAAAAATATTTTATGTTAACTTATTTCGTTGATAGTTTTCTTACAAACTAATGATGTAAAATAAGGAAACTTTTTGTATTAAGCGTTTTTTCCTAACCTGTCAAATAGAGGCAGAAGAGAGAAGCGAATGTACATTTTCGGCTTTACCGATTTTGATAAACTAGGTCTTGTTTAAAAGATTTTTTACCAGGGCTTAAGATAAATTATCGGTATAATTAATTTATTTTTTAGTTTTATCTCTAGATACTGATTTGTGTCAAGGTTATAAATTTTGTAATTTTTTTAATTTAAATGCAATGGTATTATTATTATAATTCCATTAAAAAGAGCATAAAAAAGTAAAGAAACTGGTTAAAAAAACATTTTAATATCTTAATTAATTGTCGACTTATTGCCGAAAAACTGCATTACTCGTATCCTTTCCTATTTTAAGCTGTCAGATAAACAACGCGGGGTTTTTATCGAGAGTGCCGGGACGTCAAAAACCAAAAAAAAGGGGCGTCAAAAAAGCCCAAAAGAATTGTTTTTTAAACCTGATAATTTTAAATTTAGTTTTTGTTTATCGCAGTTTATCGTTATTATTATTAGTAGTGGTGTTGTTAATCGTTATTAGGTAATTTTAAATTATCTCTCATTCTACTACCCCCGAGGCATACGGGTATACTCGACGTTTATTTTGAAAATTTTCAAAATGCCTCTATTCCTGCAAGACAATATGTCATAAGATATTTTGAAAGACGGCATTTTAATAAAACAGTGTTTATACGTTTGACAATTTCTTTAAGAGAAACTGGAAATGTGCATTTTAATTCTAGCACAATTAAGATACAATTAGTCAGAGCCCGTAAATAATAATAAATCAGCTATTATTATCCACGAGTCGTGTATTTACGAATGCTGTTATTAAATTGATGATAAACAAATAATATGGTTATTGAGGTATCAAGGGTATTATAAGGATAATAACGCTTGAGGTTGATGGTGTGTTATACGTTGACCGAAAGCGTTCTTATCCTTAATACCCGGGGGTGCCTTCAAGTTTAATGTCCGACTAAATATTCTTTATGGAGAAAAATTTACATTAATTTTTTAAAGTATTAGTTTAAACCAAATGAGGTACTAGCATTTACCTGAGAAAATTGTCGAAACGTAATTGTGGTAACCATGGGTGTGTTATTTGTCAATAAGACAGCACATAAAAAATAATTTTGCGATTAAGGCATAAAAATGTCCGAAGTAGTGAAAAATACCCATCTCCCCCAAGATATTTTAGTGAAAGCTGCTAAAGCTGAGCATGCGCTTGTGCCAGAAAAAACTAAGCGGATTTACGAGAAACAATTATTTCATTTTGAGGCCTGGCTGACGAAACACTACGTGGACCGTGTGGACGAACCGTTTTGATGGCTTATTTTCAAGATTTGTCAAAGTCCTATTCTCCAAATTCCCTTGGACAAAGTCAAGGTTACGAAAGAATTATAGTTCATAAGAAGATAAGAAGAAAAAAAGTTGATTTTCTGCAACATTTCCCCAAAGCAACTTGGGAGAAATTATCAGCCTAAAAAGTCGAAGGTTCTGACTCGCGAACAAGTTAAAACTTTTTGAAAGCAGCGCCGACTAAAAAATATTTGGCAGATAAAGTTGCATTAGTGATAGGTGTATTCGGAGTTTTTTGTAGAAGAAAACGAGCTTGTGAAAATGAAGTTTTCCGATGTGCGTGATATGGGTCAGCATATATTTATTGACATTTCACAAAGTAAAAATGGGAACAAGAATTCGGGACTATGTGCTTTGGACCTAAAAGTGCACCTATTGATAGGTTTTTTTGTGCTATCCTGATGAACGATGTACTGTGCAGTCTATAGGTAAAAATACATTTGGAAATATCCCCCGTAAGATTGCTACATATTTGGGTTTACCCGACCCCAAGACGTACACAGGACATTTTTTAAGACGTACAGCGGCAACTGTTCATTCTGATGCGGGAGGTAGTTCCGAGAGCTTAATGAGGTTGGGAGGCTGGAATAGTTCTTCGTAGCACGAGGGTACGTGGATGATAGTGAAAGCTTCAAATTGGCTAATGTTTTCCCTTTTTGTAGTTTGGAAAAGTATTACCAAGTAACACAGCAACTGCGGTGGGGTATGGAAATGGATTTTCTATTGGCCCTAGTTTTTAATATTTGATATACTAATCCTTATAAAAAAATTGAGAAATCCCATCCCAAAGCCGTCCGCCCCCCTTGTAAGCCCGTCAGTTTTTTGTTCGAACTACCGGTCACCAAAAAAAAAAAAAATCCAAAATAAAAAATAAAATTTCCGAGAAAAAAAAAATAATAATTAAAATAAAAATTGTTAGAATTTTTTTAAAAATTATAGATATTTTAAGTTTTTTTTTTTTTTTGAAGTTCACGATTTTTGTATTATTAAAAAAACTCTGTATATTAAATATTTTTTTTGAATCTCGTTAACGAATCGGAATGTATATTTTTTAATAAATGCGAAAGGGGTTTTTTCCCCCGTGGAATCTGCCAGTCATATCATAAACGTTTTGGGGAAACCACCCCAGTTAAATGCCATCTATGCAGCAAAGTTTTTCTAGAAATTATTTACTTGGAGCCATCTTTAGCGAGCACATGTCAATTGGAAAAAAAAAGTTGTATCTGCATTAAGTGCTAAAAGAAGAAACAGCCATCATCTAAGTATCCCCATTTTATTTTTAACATTAGAAAGAATTGTATGCCACCAAATTTTAGACGTTATGTAGCGAAGCTTTCCCCAAAAATTTTTAAAAAAATTTTTTATTAATAGACATATGGTAAGGTAAAAAAAAGATTGTACAAAAAAAAATATATCACTGCTGCACTAATCATATTTTTAATTTTTCCTATAGAATTAATAAAAAAGGGGAAACATCAATCTATCTACAATGTCTTCTACTAATTTTATGTTTTTTTTGGGGCCCAAAAAATAAATTTAAAAGTTTAAAATTTTTTAATTTGTTTTTAAGATGAGGGTGGGCTACATCCTTTTGGGGGTTTTGTTTCCACCTTACCTCTAACTTTTAAATTTTTTTAGAGTCCAAGGGGTAAGCTGTAAATTAAAAAAATTTTTACCCAGGATTTTAATTCAATTAAATTTAAATTTATTAATTAATGTGGATATCTAAACTTGGTTTACTCAAACATGAGAATTGTTATTAAAATAGCAGCTTCTTTAAACTTTCGTTTCTTTCAGTGAGATTTTTTTAAGAACAATCCCGCATCTTCCAATAATATTATGATGTTTAGACCAAGCTGTTCCGCAACTTGTCAGTTGCCCATTCGAGTATGTTTTTTTGATCCTTATTTAACTTCTAAAGGCTCTTTTCTCACCAATATATAGATTACCACACTCACAAGGTATTTGATAAACTACTTCTTTTCCCGCATTCAAAGTACTCGGTTTTGTTTTTGAAGAAATTTTGGGGGGTTGGGGGAAAAGAATGCTGTTTTGATATCGTATTTCCGTATTCTTCTTATTTTTTCCGAGGTTCCCCGCATGTAAGGTATAGTAAGATCTTCATTTCTTGTTGTTGATTTGTACAGTGCTTTCATTTCAAAACGAACCACCCTAAATATCTTTAAAAAAAAAAACTCACCAAAAAAAAAAAGAAACACGTCGATTTAGATATACAGGGGGAAGTTTAATTTCGATTTGATAAAATTTTATCGGTCACCTCCCAACCTCCAGTTCCCCCTTTGATTTCAAATGGCAACCCCCATAGTGTGACCATCATTGTAAGCGGATGAAATTTGCTATCCAACAGTAATAAGAAACTTTAAATCGATGAAAGTGAAGCGACTTAGAAAAAAAATGTTTTAATTAGTTTATCGTGTTCAAATAATTTTTTTTATAAAATTTTAAAATTGCGCCGTTTTTGGGCAAAAAGGCTTGTTTTAAAATTTCCCTCCAGACTATTTTAGTGTGCATTCTTTCCCAAATTATTATTTTTTTTGTTACCTGCTACAAAAAAACACTGCAATAGCACAAGTTTTTAAGACGTTTAGGAACCAGTTAAATATTACTGTTAGGATTGTCATTTTGACATCGTTAGTTTAAAATTAAGAATCTTGATTTTAAAATGGTGTATACTCTAGCAGAGAGAATGAAATAATTTTCCTATATGGGGGCTGAAGATCGATGCGCGCGTAGAACCGCCGAGTATTAATGAGAGGATCAAAATAAAAACGTGGGGCATAAATATGAAGGGAATTTGCGTAAGTTTGAAAAAACTGATCTGTATGCAAAAAAAAAGTACTAATGAAAGGGTTTTAGACGAAGCACGCCATTGAGGTACTAGGACAGTTCGCAATAGATCCCGTTGTCTTTTCCCAAAAGTTTCTAAGCTGCCCAATTTTCTACGGGTTCCGTGCACAAAATTTTGAAAAGAAAAAGTTTTTTCCATACAAAATACAAATTCTTCATGAACTCAACGAAGACGATTATGATAAAAAATAAATTTTGGAATCAATGTGCCAGCAAATTTGACGAAGACCCTCATTTGATCAAAAATATTGTTTTCGACGAATCAATTTCTTCTTAAATGGAATTTTAATAGACATAACTGCAGATATTGGGATAAGAAAATCCGCACATATTTCAGGAAGGACACCCCAAATTTCCAGAAGATCAACGTTTGGGGGTATTTGGGGAAACAAATTTCGGGCCATTTTTTCGGGAAGAAAATTTAACGGGGAAAAACTGTATCAACCCTTTTTGGAAAATGCGATATACCCTTCTATCGTCCAATCTTTGGAAAATCAGGTGGATGAAAATGGTGCTAGGAATAGTGAAAATAATTTGCTTTCCAAAGAGGAGCCCCCCCCCATGTTTTAGCAGTTCGAGAGGGCTAATGAACATTTTCCCAGGCACATGGATGGCAGACGAGGTGCCATCGAAGGCCAGCAGGTTTCCCCCAGACTTAACCCTCTGTTTTTTTCCTTGGGGTTTTTAAAAAGAAAAGGGGAAAAAAACGCCACCCAAATATTAAAAAAATGAAAACCTTAAAAAAAATTTGGTTTGGGAATTTCAAAACAGACTTTATTATTGTCCCCCCAAAAACGGCGCACTTTTGAGCATTTGATAAAAATAAATTATTTGAACACGATAAACTAATTAACACACATTTTTACTTTAAGTCGTTCTACGTCCTGATTTAAAGTTTCTTAGTTTGTTGGATAGAAATTTATGCCGTTAAATTTTTTCCCTATGGGGGTTGCCATTTGACATATCAAAGTGAGGTAACGGGGTTGGAGGTAATAAAATTTTATAAAAAAAAGAAATTAAACTTCCCCCCGTATATCTAAATCGACGTGTTTCTTTGTTTTTTTGGTGAGGTTTTTTTTTAAAATATTTAGGGGGGGTTGTTTTAAATGAAAGCACTGTATAAATCCGTCCTTTGCCATTATAAAACGCTGACATAATAAACAAATATAATGGTCGTTGCTCGCTCACCAACGAAAAATTAATAATGTAAGATGATCATGTGACATAATGTGAGGTTGAGGCAACGTTAGGCATAAGTGCCACCGGCATATATCAAAGAAATTGTTCTCGATGGATCCCACATAATCTGATGAAAGGATCTCGCCCATTGAAATTTTGGATCAGCTTATTGAGATCCATCAACTTGCAAAGGTTTTAAAAAATTAGCCGACACCCATTTGCCATTAGGATTGTGCAAAGTTTTTTCAAAAAAATGTTTTACTCGATGGTACAAAAAATGCTTAAAAGATGCAATGGCGGTATTTTTAAACACATGTATGAACTGGAATATTTGACGAACCATAGATCTAGAGAGCAGTCGACTGTAGAAGTATATCAAGATGAATGAAACCGAATCCGATAAAAGTAGTGTGCACTCCATGCACTTTAAACCAGTGCTTTTAGAAAAACGTAAAACTAACAATTTTGAATGGTACCCAACCATGTGTTTGTCCAAAGTCTTTGGTAAAAAAGGAAAACCATCAAACACCGTTTGATATTCTTTATAAAAATAATGTCAGCTGTCATACATCTCATTTGAGCCCTTAAAAAATTAAATTAATGTTTAATTTTTCATGAAGCTTACTCCTGAAGAAATGGAAAAAATATGTGATCAATCATAATTATAATATTTTAAAAAACAATAAAGTCATTTTGAACGACAAATTATGGTTTATGTATTAGTAGGCTCAAAATATAAATAGTGCCTCTTGTATCAGTTTTAAAAATGTTTTTTTTTATTAAACGTTATGATCATAATAATTAAATTTGCCATACAAAAAACATTTTTAAGTTTTTAAACCGCTTGTTTGTTTGACAAACAAAAGCAGATGAGCGTAAACAACATTTTTTCCCACGCCCTACCCAACAGAAAATTCTGTAGGTCTTGTTACATAAATAACTAGCTGTTTACAGCTTGCCCTAAAATTATATACAAAAAAATGTTGTTTATCTTAGTTCTTTGAATTACGATTTTTCACAAACATTCAGGGAAAATCAAAGTAAAAGGTAAATAATTCAACCTTTCAACATTTTCTTTATTATCTCGAAGAGAAATTAGCCTCGGGCAAATTCGTTGTGTATTTTCCTTTAAACTAATTTCCCTTTTTTCTTTGTAAAATTCAAATAACAAACGAATCTTTAAATTGAATCTACAAATTTACATTGTTCTTTGTGCTTTGTGCGGTGAAATCCTTTGCTTAAAATAAGACGTTTTAGTTTTTGTACTTTAATTTTTGTACTTTATTTAATTTAGATAACTAAATATAATGTTGTAGTTACCATAATACAAAGATAAGTTACTAAAATTGTGTTACCTAAAGAAGACTGGAGCAGAAGGTACTTACTAATTTAAAGAAAACAAAGACAATGCAAATCCAAGATAATTAAACACTGTTTGGAACACGACGTCGAAGGCGGAGTGTTCCGCCTTTGAACAAAATAAAATCACCTTTAGCACATATATCATACACTATTTTTTCTACAAACACCAATAAAAGTTCAAATTAATAATTTTTTTATGGTCGACATTATTATTATTTTTTAAATCTAATTTGATTTAATTTATCTCTAAAATAAGTTGCTTAGGTAAAAAAACATCGAATTTGTTGATTTGTCTTTTTGACAAGTAACGTCAAATAATCGCGAATTCTTGTTTGATGGAAAGTGATCAAAAATAGTTATTTACATTACAAGATGCGAAAGTTTACTTTTTGGTGTGAGGTGGTTTTTAAATGGCCGAGGCGAAGCCGAGGCTATTTAAAACCTCCGAACACTTGAAAGGCCTTTCGCATCGTGTAATGTATTATATTTTTTCTGCTACTGTTCTATGTATCGAATAATTTAATAATCATTAACATCATGTTTTAATAGAAATATCAGAGATTTTGAAATTTTACCTGTTAAAAATTAATCCATAGCAACACATTTATTGTTGACATTGTCTGTCATCAGCACTTGTCAGATTTTGAATTATTGTTAATTTAGTATAAATCCATTCCCATTTTAAAATGTTAAATGAATATGAAAATGGCATCCACAAGGCAGCTGACCTTGCGTGTGCCTCACTTCTGCCAGACAAATCTAAAGAGAGGTACCATCAAACATATAAATCGTTTTCTGAATGGCTTGCTACAAAAAATGTGGGGGGATTGACGAGAATGTGATGTTGGCGTATTTTCAAGAAAAATCCGAGTCTTTATCACCACCAACCCTCTGGTCTGTATATTCCATGCTCAAGTTAACAATTTCCGTAAACAAAAATCAAGATATTTCGGAGTTCAAGAAACTAGTTGCTTTTATTAAAAGGAAAAACGATGGTTATGAGGCAAAAAAGTAAAAAATTTTTAAAAAGAAGAAATCATAAAGTTTTTACTTAACGCGCCTGATCAAAGTTACTTAGCAATGAAAGTAATAGCCATTATGGGAGTGGCTGGGGCATGCCGGACAGACGAAATATACTGAATGAAGCTAAGTGTTGTAGAAATAAGAAATGACGTGGCTATAGCAAAAATAGTGGAGCCTAAAAATAAAGTTAAAAGAAACTTTGTAGTAACCAACGATGAAGGCTCAGTTCCTTATGTCAGATTTCTACAGGAATATATTAAGCTGAGACCAAGGAATGCTCTAGATGAGCGTTTATTGTATCGTTATGAAAGAGGTAAATGTGTTAATCAAGTAATTGGAAAGCACACTATTTCAAATGTACCTAAAGAAATTGCGAAGTTTTTGAAGCTTGAAGACATCAGTAGATACACTGGCATTCTTTTAGAAGAACGTCAACTACGTTCCTTGCCAATGCTTCGGATGTCGATATTTTGGACTTAAAAGGCATGGAGGTTGGAAGTTTTTCTGTTGCGGAGGGATATATTGCTGAATCCTATAGTAATAAGGTGGAAATTTCAAGAAGATTTTACACGAAATTCCTACCAATATTTCCTCTAATGAAGTAACAGTGAAAAATATGAATATTAACGTAGTTAAAGGTGATAACGATACCCCAACAACAAATTTAAAAACTGTTAATTCAAGTATTATTCCTCCAATTTCTTTTGCTAATTGCTCAAATTGCACAATTACTTTTAATGTTAATACCTAACCTAGTTTTTTAAAATATTTTGTCATAAATTAGTTACCTTTTATAAATAAATCCTAATATTTCCCACAAGCATATTTTCTTTTTTTACTCTTACTTTTTTGTCCAGGCGCTGAAAATATTACTTTCGTAGCTAGCAACGCTTAGCAACCAGGTAACACGAAGGTTCTCTTTCGTTATCATTCGCGTTGCTAGGACCACAAAGTTTTCTTATTTATACAGTAGTAGAAAAAATATTTTTTTTTTCGGTAATTATCGAAGAAGCTGTCAATAGAGCATTATTGCCTAGTAACTCAAAGCAACAATACGAATTTACATACGATCGTTTCTTAAAACGGTGTGATTGGAAAAATGTTAGTGGCAAGAATGCCAGTGGAAAAATGCTTCTTGCGTACTTTAAAGAAAAGTCCAAATTATGGAAATCGTCTACGCTCTGGTCAAATTACTCTATGTTAACGGTGATAATGAACATAAATAATCAGGACATTAGCAGATATTATAAGCTAGTTCCCTTTTTTAAAGTGAAAGGGTGAAGGATATCGACCGAAAAAGTCTAAAATATTGACAAGAGAACCAATCGACAAATTTCTCACAGATTAAATATACCTTATGCAAAAAGTAGCCGCAATTTTCGCTGTATTTGGAGTCTGTCGTCAAAAAATTTGGCAATTTCACTAATTGTGCATATACCAGACACAAAAACTAATGTGCAACGAACCTTTGTAATTAGTGGTACCTTGTATATAAACTATTCGTCCAGTAAATATTAATTATTTAAGAGTTTTAATAGGATGCTTAAAGATCAAATGTGCCATAACTCCAGTGGGAGTCAACACATTTGGTAAAATGCCTGCCCAAATGGCTAAATTTCTTAATTTGCCTGATTCACATCTTTACACTGGACATTGCTTCCAACGTTCCTCAGCTAGTTTGTTGGCGGACTCTAGTGCTACTCTTACTACAATTAGGAGACACGGTGGATGGAAGTCCAGTATAGTAGCAAATACTGGACTTCCATCTGGTTATATAGAGGACTCGCCACAAGAGAACAAGAAAATTGCTGATTAAATTTTGTCCAAAACTTTGGTGAATGACATTGCTTCCTGCCCGGATACAAATCTTACCAAAGTAAATTGTGTAACAACCACCAATAAGATTGGCCATGAAGTTTGTATTTTTTTGTATTTTCAGTAATTGTACTTTTAATTAAATAAATAATTAATTTTGAACTAGACTAGATTAGATTATTTGAGCGGAGATGGCAAAAATGACCTCAACCATTGCAACCTTACCAGATTTATTGTGGTTTCTCCTATCGTTCTTTAGAGTACCTTGTCCAGGACCGTCTTCTTAACTAGACTTTAGAGTCTTGACACTGGCCACTCCATATATCTTGCCGGTTTTGGCTTTTCCCCACCAAGCCTAGTAAACCTAAGCCCACATAGTGCTCAGTGGCACCACACATGTACGGCTGTTTCTTCAGTCTCCTGGCAGAACCTACACAGGCTATCCTCCACCAGGCCTATTCTTTCCAGGTGGTTGTTGAGTTTGCAATGTCCTGTTAGTTGACCTATCGTTATCCTTACGGCCTTACGGCTGTGGCTCAGTAGGTCCGAGGTAAACTTGGCCGAGCAGGTCTTAATGAACTGCTTTGCCTGTCGTTGTCCTGGTGTTTGTACCCACCAGCTTTAAAACTCTCTGTCTACCCAGCTCTTAATAGATGCTTTGCCGAGATTCCACAGAATGGCTAAGGGCCTATCATTTCCATGGCTAATCCTCTTTTCGCTAGATCGTCGGCCTCTTCGTTACCTGGGTGGCCCTCGTGGCCTGGTACCCAGGCTACCGTAAGTTTGTTTACCAAGCCGACTTTTTTCCAGGGCCTGTATACAGTCCCCACTAGTTTGGAATTAACTTTTAGAGAACTGATGGCCCTCAGGGCCGCTTGGCTGTCAGAGTAAATAATGATGTGTTTTCCTTTACTCCCTTTTTCTTTAATCAGCACGGCACAATGCATTATTGCTGCGATTTCCGCTTGGAAAACCGTGGCGTGCTGACCAAGACTTAAGGTTATCTTTTCTCTAGGCTTGTCTCCATAGATGCCAGCTCCTTGTTGGTCTTGAAGCCATCTGTATACCAGATATGATCAGCTTTGATTGGAGGGCCTTCTTTCCAGTCCTCCAAATCTGTTATGACAATCCAAAAGTGTCTGTTGAAGATGAAAGGAGGGGATGACCTGTTCGAGGGCATCTCAAACAATGAGCTGACCTCTTGGTTTTCCTCTATTTCCCATCTTGAGGTCCTTTGATGTCCTATTATTGGTTTTTGACCTCGTTTGAGTCTATAGAGTACCGCCTTTACTTCTCCCTGTACGTAAATGTGGAGTGGCGGCAGGTTTAGCAGCACTTCCAGAGCTGCGGTTGGGGTTTTCTCATAGCTCCCGTGATGCATACGCATGCTAGCCGTTGCACACTTTGAAGTTGTCTGGTTGCTACGGTCTGCCTGACCTTTGCCCCTCAGGCAACTGAGCCGTAGGTTATCATGGGTCTTATTACCATTTATTATTTGAACTAAGTATTACGTTTTTGTAATTTCTTATCTGTGTTTAAAGTAAGTGTGCTAAAAGTAATTACTTTTAATACCAGTGTCATAAAATGACATTTAAGACACTGACAGCATCCATTAAAAATCAAACTTTTACTGGCGTAGTAAAAAACATATTTTAATACCTGTTTAAAGTTCTTTCAAATAAAAAAACGACTTCACTCTACTTTTTTTTTATTTTTGTAAAATTTAGAAAAAAGAGACAGGAAAGCAATATTGAGAACGCCATGTTGTAACACAGTCTTTCCCGAAGTGGGCGATTACGCCCCCCTGTGGGCGCTGGAGGCCTAAAGGGGGGCGATAAGGGGCCCAAAACAAATTGAGGGGCGCTGATGTGATTTAAAAAGGGGATGGGTTGTAATTTCAGCTACTTCATACAGTAAAATTCACTGAAATTAAAATCCTTCTACTACACAGCATCCATTTATTAGTTTATATTTATATCTTTATTTATTGTATAAATATAAACTAAAAATATATTAAATATTTATTATTTTTAATGCGTTCCTAACGCTATTTATATTTTAAAATATTTAGTAATAGGTATCAAACACTGAAAAATATTCGTTTCTGTCTTCGTAGGTGAGGTCCCCACCTCCGAAGACACATATTAAAATAGGTATATCTATTGATGCGGCCAAGCTAAGCTTAATAGGTAAAAGATACTCTTAATATTGAAAAGTAATATTATTATTGCTAAATATTAATTATAGTTAATTTTAAATAAAAGATACTCTTAATATTGTAAAGTTGCATTATTATTGCTTTCTGTCTGGTCAAAAAAGTCACGTTTAGAATATAGGTTTAATTAAACTCCAGGTGAGACTTATATGTTTTGAGGTTTTTAAGGTGAAAAAAAATGGGGGGCACAACAAAATAACTGCTTTTTAAAGTGGGCGTTAGACGAAATAAGTTTGGGCATCTCTGTTGTAAACAAATCATATAATTACGTACAACGTTGCCATAAATTCAACATGTCTGGTATTAATTGATGCTACATAAATTGATTAAAAATAGAATTTTGCAAAGATAATTTTGTAAATGTAGAATCACTATAGCAGGAATTTAATATTTTTAAATAATTACAAATAATTTAAATATATTTGGTACTCTTTTGATGCGTTAAAATTAAATATGGTGGTTAAAAAAATAGACATTTTTTTCTTGGAAAAAAATACATTTAATTTAGTCCTAACAATTCTTTACTTTAATTAAACCTGCATTTTATTGTTATTTAAACATAAATATACTGCTTTTTTAAATTTTAAGTAGGTGTAAGTGGTCTGATGGTATTTCTACATGACGTTTTGTCTACTGCTACGGCAGACATTATCAAAGGTCGAAGTGTTTTCCTAACGGCTCGGCTCACGGATGACACTGACGGCGTCTGTCGAAGCTTCTGGATTTGTTGGGGTTTTGGTGTGCGGGGCTTTTTGTTCCATTATCTTATGTAAGCAAAGACACCAAAAAATCAATTTTGGATTTTTTGGTAGATACCACCTTTCTCCATAGTGCCCACCCATGGAGAAAGTATAGAAAGAGTATAGTTTTCAATATTTTTTACGACCTACAAAATAATAAATTGTCTTACCTTTTAACATTTGGCCACTGTAGGTATAAGTCGTAACCAAGATTTAACAGAAATACTGTCACACCAGTTTCTTTTGCCATCATGCTCATCGCGCCCATAATGACACTTGTCCACATATGATAGCGTCCCTCAGATGACCGTCTGTAACAAAAAAAATGTATAAAACATAATTGTTTTTAATGAGAAATATAGCTGAGTACACATGTAGAAAATAAACAAAATGTAAAAGACTAAAGAACCTTTCACAATCCTTAAATGGGAAAATGGGTTTCAGTCCATTTTATTATAACTTTGCAAATTGATGCTGATTAAAAGTCTTCATAGTCACCAAACCCGAGAACCCCTCCAAACCTTTCAAAATTACCTCTAAATGTCAGAGGGATGCATTTTACTGACTATTGGTTAGTTACCTTACCGAAGTATTTAATACTGTAGACGAACCTACAGTCACATGTGTTCACGGGTTGTAAAATCGTTAATTTTGTAACACAGGCACCCAAATGATCACTACCCAATACCTTTTGACTACAATAATTGACCTTCCTTAAACATAATCTTGCACCAAAGACAGCCATGTCTTTTTTTCCTGCTTGAGGGTTGCGAAACCATGTGATCCTGAATCCTTTTTTTTTAACAGCCACGACTTCAATGACATCAATATGTCGGTTTTGCATGAAATTGCCTTTTAGGTAGTAGTTATTTAAAAATAACGTCCATGGTGGCACTACCACGTTGTCTAAAAGGTGCTGTGAAATGCAACATTTGCATGTTTCAGTGCTTGGACAACGTTGACGGAACAACTGGGAAGAAATGGGTTAAACACCTGGAAAACCCGGCACTCACGGTACTTTGGTACTTAGGTTTATATATGTATATATAATCCGTAGGATATAATATACATATATAATAATCTTTCGTGAGCTGTCTTAAAGATTTAAAAAAAATGTCACTATTTATTAACTAATATCTTAGAAACTCTATTGTATCAATCAATGAGATTAATTTTTAAAAACTCTTTAGTTTAAAGTGTGTAAGCTTTTACGGCCGATTTAAACTACTTTATAGGGGTTTTCCAAGCTTATTTGCCGTGGTCCGTTGGTATTTCTATCTGACGATTCGTCTACTGTTACGGCATACATTATCAAAGGTGAGTCCGAGTACTTTTCCTGACGGCTCACGGTTGACTGTTACGGCGACTGTCGAGGCTTCTGCTTGTGTTGAAGGTTTAGTTGAAGCCAATGGGCAAGGACTTGGATTTTCTGCCTTCATTTTTGGCGTTTTTGTATCTTTTAGTGCTGGTATCCAAGTTTTACTAAGATTAAGGCCCTCTTCTTTTCTATTAAAGTTGTTTCTATGTTTTTGTATCTCTATTGTGTCCCTGTATATTCTTGGATAATAATTGGTTGTTCTATCTAGGACTTGCGTATCATCGAAAAGGATAGCCCTGTGAAAGTGCGTATTCAGCCACAGCCGATTTATCCGTTTGTCCATATTGACAACTCCTTTTGTGTTTTTAGCTCAATCTGTCAGAGTCTTGATTACGCCTGTTTTTTGTCTTGGGTGGTAATAAAATTCCTCTTCGAGGTATCTGTCCATGTGTGTAGGTTTTCTATATACCCTGTGCCCTACTTCCTAGTTTTTTATAAACATCGCAAGAAAAGTTTAAGAGTTAGTACAATGTATAAGAGCCTTCAAACACTTTCTTTGTAATTAAATATCTTTGAAACTGTATTGTTTATAAATTTTAATTCTGCACCAATCTATGCAAAATTATTTAGATAATAATCGGTATAAATTTTAAAACAATTCTAAGTAAGTGCCCACCGCTGTGTTCACACGTCGTTGTCGTGGTTGGGTCCAGTAGGATCTTTTGGAACATGCGCTAGAGTTGCTGGTTATCGGCAACTCTTTTGGCTAGCGTATGGAACGGGATCCGAAGCTAGGTGTCTCCAGCGGTGCCTCTAAGATACAGGGCGACCTTTTAGAGTATCTAGCCCTACTGCGGTAATGCGGGGCTCCGCCGTGGTGGACTATTTCTTCCCTAGCTCCAAACAAAAAGCGGACAGAACCGCTTTTATAGGAAAAAAATTACGGTGCGCTGACCGAAACGGATAAATCCGATTCGTGAGGTGCCACCCAAGGTCACAAGCAGACAAAGGTGCGCCGATCGAAACGGGTGAATCCGTTTCGAAAGGTGCCCCTGAAGTTACTGGCGCCTGTTGCTTAGGAAGGGATCCTGAATCCAAACAGAAGGCGGATAGAACCGTTTTCATAAAGTAAGGCCGGATATGCGGCCTGAGTAGGAATATCTGGTTCCTGTAACAAGGACCTGGTAGCTACCCACGTCACTAGACCAGAAAGGGAGGACATGATGGATATAATCGTCTGCTCGTAATACTCTTCAGAAGACAGGGACACCAGAACCCATCAGAACACATATTGTGCTCGTGTCCGGTAACACGAGTAAGAGGAGATGTGAGAACTCTTTCCCAATCTGACATCGGATTCATTGAAGTCTGATCCTATTGGGGGTAATATAAAAAGGTGTGAGCCACAATAGACCGAGCGGTTGCAGTGGAGGGCGTAAAAAGTCCACTCACTTCAAACCTACCTAAGTAAATCCCTCTCCTAATACAACTACCCAAAAAAGAATCCACAATAAACATTTAATTTATTTATAAAATTTAACATATTTTAAATATAAAACCTTTTGGTATTTAAACATTTTTTAATGAACCTATTAAAAATTCTTCGTTCCCTATTTTATTAATGAGAAACACCTTAAAATTTCCGTCACTGTCCTGTAATCGGCGTGTCCTCTTCAATGAATATAAATAAGAATCTCTTTAACATTTCATCAATATTCTCCTCATTGAGTCAATGCCTTTTAATAAAAACCACATAATTCCTATCTGAATTAGACCCTTTAAATGAAAACGAGGTTAATCCATCGGGTCACCAAAGTTAAATCCAGTGGCGTTGGTAAAAAGTTAAATCATTACTTTGTAATTGTATGTTTTTATAATAAATGATCTTACCAAAAATACGTATGTAAGATAGGGTCCAAGTTCCTATCCAAAAACCTCGGCCTTTTTATATACTTAAATATAAAATTAAACCAGTTTTTATCCACAATTTTTCCCCTTTTTTTACACTTGTCAAGTGTTTTACTGATTTGTCTGTATTACCGTCCTTTTTCATTAAAACAGACAATTAATCTTTATTAATTCAAAAATAACGTGGATTAAAATTTTAACACTAAAATGTTGAACTTCCATTGTTTTTATTTATTAACTGATACACAAAGTTTGTGTTAGTGATCCCCAACCGTTCAAGTGATAACCAAATTTTTTAAAGCTACTACCTATTTACTAGCAGTTGTTCACCGAAGTTTGACCGATTTTTCACAGTTCAGAAACGGCTGACAGATGTTCAGAATGTCGACACTAGGTTTGCTAAATAAATTTTGGTTGTTTGCAATTAAAACAGTTTCTTTAAATTTTCTTCTTTCAGTGGGTATCTTTATGAGTAATTTTTGCTTCCGACCGTTGTATGTGTTTTTTGACCATGCGTGTTTGGCAATCTCTGATTTCGACGTTCCGTAAACTGTTTGTGTTCTTTAACTCTAATTTCAAGTGGTCTTTGTGTTTCTTCGATGTATACGTCACCACATTCTCAGGGAATTTGGTAGATACAGTCATTTTTCAAAACATTGTTGCCCGGTCTCTCTCTAGTCAGAATACTTCTTATAGTGGTTTGGCATTTAAAAACTGTCTTAATATTAAAATTATTTGCTATTTTGCTAATCTTTTTCAAATTTCCTTTTTTATACGAAATAATAAGTAAAAGAATCGCTAAAAATCATTCGAGCAAAGCTTAATGAAGATGACACACTAGTAGAACGCACAACCCTGCCGCTGGATGGAGTGGTGAAGTTGTTGGAGCTGCGCCTCTGTAGTTCTTACTTTCAATGAGTCCATCGCTCTCTCCAGTGGTAGCAAATATTTATATATAATGGTTAAAGAAACACGCAAGAAACACTGCACTATCCAAACCAAAAGTTTGGCTACGATATGTTGACAATACTTTTATTCTATGGGCAGGTAATGTCGAAGTTCTTTAAGGTTTCTTAAAATATCTTAATTGTCTCCGACCTTGTATTAAAATTATAATGGAAAAGAAGCAAAATTCGGCTCTACCTTCCCTCGGCGTTTTAGTTAAACGAAACGATGGATATACACAAACCTCGGTTTACAAAAAAGCCTACCCATACAGAACAATATTTACACCAGAATTCCAATCAATCTAACGTAACAAAGCAACGGTGACCTTGTGTAACAGTAAGGAATCCCTGTAAGACGAAAAAGGTAATAAAGCTAGGAATTTTAAGCAAAACGACTACAGTAAGTGATTGGTTTAAAAAACAATCGACAAATATCAAAATAAGACAGAAAACTCTAATTTGAAGGAAACTCCACCGGACCCAATATTTATTCCGTATATTAAAGAAAATTCGGAAAATATTCGCAAAATAGTAAATGAGTATAATATTAAAATAGCATTTAAATCTCAAACCACTCTAAGAAACATTTTGTCGAAGACGAGACCGAACAACAATGTTTCAAAAAATGACGGTATCTATCAAATTCCCTGTGAATATGGTAAAGTATACATCGGGAAACAAAAAGACCACTTAAAATTAAAGTCAAAGAACACAAAAAACATACGGAACGAGGTGAAACGTCGAAATCAGAAAATGCCGACCACGCATGGTCAAAACAACACCGCATACAATGCTCGGAAGCAAAAATTATTTTTAAAGAAACCCTCTGGAAGAAAAAAAAAAAAAAGCTGTATTAATCGCAGACAACCAAAATGTACAAAGAAAACCTAGGGTCGACATTCCGAATATCTGGCAGCCGTTGTTAAACCGTGACAAATCGGCAAGTCTCGGTGAACAACGGATAGTATATTAGTCTTAGCTTTTAAGTATAGTTTTTAGTTATCACCAAAGGGATTAAAAAAATTTTATAATTCAAAAAAACAATGGGATAAAAATGTCTTTTTAAGTTTTTGAAAAATTTTTTTGGTTAAGAAAAAAAAGGCCCCGCCTTCTGCCTCAAAATTACGAAAAAATTTTGTGGTCGCCCCTTACACACTGATTTAAATTTTAATTGGCAGCAAAATTATCTTTAATGGAGCCGGATCGGTTTTTGGTTGATTTTTAAAACCCTTTAAAATTTTAATTTATTAAGTTGTTTATTAAAATTGGGACAAAATTTTTTTTTTTTTGTTACTTTAATACCGTAAAAAATATAGATGTTGACGGTTTTTCTTCAAATCAAGGGTAACATACCCCATTTTTATGGTAAATTATTTCATATTTAAATTGGGTTTTTTAGGGGTAAGTTGGTAACCAATAAATAAAATATATCTTACCCAAAAAATAGAAAAATTTCATAGGGAAAATTTCAGTAAGAATGTAGGCTCTTCTATTTTTAGATTATTTCCCCAAAGTTTGGTTTTCTGTTTTTTTAAAAAAATACGGTTTACATTTGGCTTTTTTCTCTGATCTACTATTCATTGCGCAAACTCCATGGGGCCAATCCTTCTATTCCCGCTGCCCTGCACGCCTGGACAATTTTGTTCTACAGTATTGAGCTTCCATACACCTTTAAAATTCCTTGGTTATCATGAGACGGTTGGAAATACATTGCTTTCGAAAACGTGTGTATCAATTAACAAATAAAAACAATGTAAAGTACAAGATTTAAATGTTATTGTAATTTTATATTATTATTTAAAAATAGGTAAAAAAATAATTGAAAATAAATTAAGATGTCTACACCGCTGCTGCCTCGAAATTACTTTGCTTGAAAAGGGAATTATCTCGTAGGCCTCGACTCTCACGAGCGAATTTCGTAAAGATTAAATTTTTGTAATTGGCATCGTCATTTACATTATCTTTCCACATCGTCGAGTCTCAGGTCTTTTGCATTTTAACTTTGGCTGGGAGTCTGATTTAAAACCTTTGGGAAATTCTTATATGCATAACGCACCTCCATCGGATCTATTAAGTACATCGCAAAAAAACAAACATTTAATATTTTTTTTACAGTTTAAAAGCTTTTAAGCGTAAAGCTTCATTGTTTAAAAGTTTAAAATTTATTGTAGCAAATTGTTTTGACAATAAGGTTTACTAACTTACTTAAATATATTTTATCTACAACCGTGCGGTAACTAGGGTTACATAAACTATTTTAGTGTGGTAAATTTGTCACTTTACCGCACTAGTGTGAGTAACGATTGTTAACATGATGCAGTAAGATCATTTACTAAGGATTTTTTCAAAAATTGTTTATTCAAGCATCGTTTAACACTAATAACTCTCCATAAATTACCTAACATACAGATATTATGCCTAAAAGTTAAGTAATAGTCGAGTTGCTCATTTTCTTATATTTACGACTGCCGATTGCAATGAAAACTTTGCGGTGAATTGTCTGTTTGACAATAAACTGACTGGAATTAGGTCGACTCTGTTATTTTAATCAATTGCTAGTGTAAATTAAGATAAACGTGAAAGAAAAATTATTATCTTCAAAAACCCGACGGTTCTAGACAAAATAATATATATATTCGAGTGGTAGAGTTTTAAGCGCACTTAAGTGAATGCAAAACTCGCCTGCAGCTCGTTTTGCAAACTTCACTTCGTGCAAAAACCTACTTACCATGCTTGTTATGTAATCTACTATTGTCTACAAACATGTTAAAAATTCAGTTTTAAACACTATCTAGATACCTTCACTTACTTTAAAGCACTAGTCCTTAAAGCAACATTTTAAAGCACTAGTGTTAAAAGTAAAATGTCACATTTTAAAAGGTAACGTCAACATTTATTTATTTACTAACATTTATATTAATTGATATGGTATACGAGATTTCTCTGGGCAGTAAATTCAGCGATGCCCTACTGGCCGCTTCATCTACCTTTTTAAATGGATCGATGCAGCTAATACTTTCTCCTACATTTTCTTTTATTTTATGTTGATTTTAGGTAAAAACTAAAACAAGCTAAAACTGACACGATGTATCAAATTTGAAGTGAACATGCCCTAACTAACCAGCATCAACAACGGTTCATTAATTAATGCCAACTTCAATAATTTTTATATACGATGCTATGTAAAACTATATATTCCAATTTTTAAAATAATTAGATTTTAAACTGCAGTATTGCGTTTGTAGAATAAATATTGTATGGCATTTCTGTTAAAACGTTTTAACGGACTCATGTGAGTTGCAGAACTCGCTTAGCTCATTCTGCAAACTTTCACATTCGAGCCTTAAAATTGTACTATTAACACTAATATCATAAATAACTATTTATACAACCTGTTTAGTGATCTCTAAAATTCCTTTAGAAAAAATAAATGTCCAAATAATTTTTTGGTATATTATACTAGTTATTAACATTACAAGTGCGTTTATAAACATGAATAAAAGTGATATGCAGTGTGTTTATAAACGCTCATCAAATATTAATCTTCACCTGGTACGTCTCTCGGAATCATTATTACCGGATAAGCCACCAATCAAGTGGAAAAGCCTTCAAACCAGTTTTGACAGTGTGATGGAAAAGGTAAAAAATCAATGCAATAAAAAAATATTAGTATGCCAGCGTGGGTTCACTATATCAGAAGCTGAGGCCTAGGTACTACTGGTTGTCATAGGTGTGGAAACTTTGTGGGTATCAGTTTCCATATACTGAACACTCTAGGGATAAAGGAACGAAGAAATTGAGGAAGTTCGGACATTCTAGTTGGACATATAAGGATACATAAAAGAGGCACTACCATGTTGCTCTGTTGGAGCTGACAGAGAAGAGGTTAATGCTGGCCCAACTCCTCAGGCAAAGCGGTGAAAATACCTATAAAAAAGTGATAGCTTTCCACTGCCTGTCGGTGACAGAGAAGAACCTTTTTGTAACTGTTGGATTATTAAGTAGACAGACAGCTCATCTTTGAATAAAATTAAAATGCTAAAAGTTATTAGAGTGGAGGTACTATTGTACCAAAACTACGAATAGGACTAAATGTGAAGGAGAAGGTAGTAAGGAAAAAACAAATTTGTGGCAGTACTGCACTGAGTTCTGAGAAAGCCACCATTAATTTGGTAGAAACTGGAAATATGCCTATTCACAAAAACTAATATACATCGATTAGAAAGCAAAGTGAAGAGCCCAGAACAAGCTTGGGCGAAAGATCGTAGAAAGAAAATTTGTTAGGAAGCCCATCATGCAGACCTGATCCAAAGCTTTAAATATAAGAAGAACGCTTGATCTGGAATTTACCAAGAAACTCAAGAGGCTTATTTTAGTTTGTATGAGACAAAGAGAGGATGAATTTTTCTATTGTCTTACAAACAACCAAGAGAAGAGGGATAGGTCTATATTTAGAAGAGAGAAATTGCCATCCTTTCTTGGGACAGGTTGCCCAAGTGCCGCTCTCCGAAAACAAGTCCTGTTGTAAGGGATTCGGGAGGCGAGTTAAAGATGCGTGAGAGCTAAGGGCACTTTTTTAAAGTGGATTGCTGGTATGCTATCAGCCTGACAATTTTGGTATTAGGAGAAGAATACGTTTGATCTGACATTAAAATAATATCGGACATTTAAGAAGGAAAGGGTCCTGGAAAAAGGAAAGATTAACGGAAAGAAAATCAATGAAAGTAGAATTAAAGCAAATTGTTTGGCAAATAGTTCGAGTTTTCTTTAGAGATAAGCGAAACAATTTCATTTTCAAGTAAAAAACATTTATGCAAAAGTTTTTACTTATGTTTTGAAACTAAGAGAATTTGCTACTATTCAGAGCAAAATAGAACTTTATCTTTTATCCGATTGTTAAAACGGTCTTAGAGATATTTGAATATACCGATTTCTTGTTTGAATGCTAGCCCTTCGTTTTTCGGAAAAATTTTAAAGACTTTTTGTGGGCTTGGATTTTGAAAGTCTGGCTTTGTCACAGGATTTAAAAAACCACGATTTGTGGTTTTAAGATAATAAGAATTCTGGCACTAGTTGTGTTATAGATTCATAACACCACTAGTTGTGTTACTAGTATTATAACGTACCGTAAATAATAAAACGTTAAACTAAAAACGTTAAAGCCAAACCATTGTAAATAAAAAGTTTTTAATATCACATCCTTCTTTGGCCTATTCAAAATTAGAGGTTTTACATATGTGCTTCCATTTTAATTCGATTTTGTTTTATATGAAACTACTTTTATTACCGACACATCTGCCAAACTTTATTTAAGGTCGACTGGCGAAAAGCTTCGGCGGGCATCCAAAATAATCTGCTTTAATGAAGATGGGATATTGGAAATACTAAAACAGGTTAAGGATGTACAGGCCCAAAACATTTTAAACTTAAATTATTTGTTAAAAAAGTTTATACGCTTAAGGCTGAAAGACAAGAAAAATATTTTTCTAGGGACTAATACTTTTAAATGTGTTTTATATTGTAACAAAGTATACTCGGTCTTTCTTTTGGGGTAATTTAATGTGTCACTTTACCACTTGTGGCACATTATTCTGTATATCACCATAATACTTGGCATTTTTATTTGCGATCTCCATAGGGGACACTAATTTTTAAAAAAATTGGGCCTGTGGTTGGTAGACTATAACTTTTTGGGGCATTAAGACATTCCCAATCATCATAATTTTCCACGGGCGTACCCCCCCCCTGCAAGAGGAGTAATAAACCCTGTCTTAAACCCCATCTATTTACCCCGGACTCCCGACTATCGTTACAGGTACAATTTATACTCTTTCCTGTTTTCCAATATTTAAATTGTTATCTACAGGCAATGATGATAGACATGTTTGTTATTATCCTTATACCATACTATCAATTTTAAAGGTCATAAAAAGTTAAAATTAGTTTAAAATTTATTCGTCTTATTTGCTACAAATATCTTCATTCAACAAATAATTTCAGTTCACATAATTGTTTACTATCTGAACTTTCATGAAGTTAAATTAACTAACTTTGTGCCTTAATTATATTAGGGCAATTTGTGTACCTTTCACTTTTAGCGTAAAACAAAGCTTGAAAATAATAAATTATTTGCCCTAACTTATAAATGAAATATTTAGATATTATTATACCTAATCCAATGGAAATAAATCAAAAATTTATTTTGTATTGGGAATGTTAATGTATTCGGGCCTTTACGAAAAGTTTTACGTAAGGTGGCATTTAGTATTAGAGATGTTGCGAATATTTGCATTCGCAGTTGCGGAACTTTCGCATTAATTTGAACATCCGCATCTGCTTACGCATCTACAATAAATCCCCCGCGATGCGGATGTCGCACAAATTGCTCAACAAGAAGAAATTGGGGGGGGTCCCCGGGGAGTGGCGCGTTCCCCACGTGATCATTGACGAGCAAAATTCTGTTGGTGACAGTTTTGACTCTGACCGGGTTATTGTGTATCATTTGTTTGTATTAATTATTACATATTTATTTTCCCCTTAACGTATAAACTCTATAAACATTTCGGTAATTAAGTGTTTCAACGACCCAAATTTTTCAAATACGCGGGTTTGATTTCGAACCTTGACCCCGAGAAGGCAATTTGCTTTTTAATAAATATAATGCTTAATTTTGACTTCTACTAAATAATTATAGATAAGTGTAAATAAAAAAAAAAAATCTATTTTGTTGTTTTACTTTTACCCATATAGTTTTTCCCCCTTTGCAATATCCCTAGATTTTTGTAAAAAAAAAAGATCTGCATCTGCATCCGCGGATGTGGGCGTTCAAAAATCCGCATCCAAAACTCTCTGTCTAGTATGTATAGGGTTTTCATTTATATTTTGACACTTACTTACAAAGATAACTAAAAAAGATAAAAAAATCTTTTTGTAAAAGAGTTTCATAGCTTTTCATTTATTATCTTTTGAGCATAACAAAAAAACAAATAAGCATCAAGAAGTTAAGAAAAATGAAGATATTAACTTTTTAGCCGTTTTAAAAATATTTAAGTTTTTAATTAAAAATTCAAATGATAGTAAAAATCAACATTGCCTTAAAAAACAAATAGTTTATTAGAAATTTGAGAAATCAAAAAAAAAATTTTTTGTTAAACCTTCTTATCAAAAATCCTTATTTTTCGTTTGGAGTAGGCTATGAAACAAAAACTATCCTAGAGACGAAACCATGTTGATCATCTAGATGTTATTAACATTAAATGTTATTTTTTTAACATACTAACGTGTATATGACTTATCAGCATTTAAAAAAATTAAATTTGATATTGTGTTATATTAAAAGTGTAAATATCAACAAGGTTGTTTTGGGGTAAATGTAAGTTGTTCTTTATTTTAAAATAATCTGGTGCATCGCTGTTTAAGAGAAAATTTTAATGGAGATATATATCTGGACATACTCCAATCAAACCTTTTAAATTCCTGGACGAAGTTCCAAAAAATGGGAAAAAAGTTCCCTTTTAAAAAAAGGAAAAAAAGGAAAAAAAAAACCTCCGGGGATCTTCTCCCCTTTTTTTTTTTTCATCTTCTTTTTTTTCTTTCCTTTTGGGAACCGTCTTGATTCACTACAGGCAGCGCAGCTTTTTTTGGGTTTTTGGCCTAATCTCCCTTATCTTTTATACCAATCCTCCCATAAATCTTGTTTCTTCTACAAGTCTGTATAGCCCCTAGAGTGGTTGGTTAATATATTCCTGTGGGCTCATTTTCAGTTGCTTAAATAGTCCCTGTCTTTTATAGTTCAACGCTTTATTTTTGCACAAGATATGGTAGGCTGTTTCTTCCCCCTCGTCGCACATTTTCCAACCTAAGTCCCCATTGTATGAGCCTATCTTGTGTAGGTATCCTTTTAGGTTATCGTGCCCTGTTAGCAACCCAATTGTTATGCGAATTCTTCTCCTACTTTGTCTGAGTAGTTCTTCCTTCGTTCTTTTGGATAGGCCCCTTATAAAGCTATTTCCATGTTTAATTTTACTGAGGTTTCTTCAGTATTCTCCGTGTTCGTTTCGAATCCATTCCCTGGTTTGCCCTCATGCTGGGGTTTTGGTCACTCTAAGGGCAGGTCCTGGTCCAAAGTATGGTATGGATAATTCCTGTTTTGCTAACTATCCGCTTTTTCGTTGCCTTCTATTCCAGATGTCCTGGTACCCATAGGAGAGTTATCCTGTTGTGTTCTCCCAGAACTTCCAGTTCTTTTGGCATTCCCATGTCAGCTTAGACCAAGGAAGTTTAAAGGTGTATAGAAGCCCAATACTGTAGAACAAAATTGTCAGGCGTGCAGGGCAGCGGAATCAGAGTTAGCCCCGCGGATTTTGCGCAATGAATAGTAGGTCAGAGCCAGTTTCCATAATTCTTTGTTACTATCTATAAAGTTGACATCATCAAATGTCAAAATCAAGCGTGACTATTTTTTTTACAAAATTGTTGGTTATTAAACGATACTACACATAGAATATTTAAAATTATTATTAGCATGTGGATTTTGCCATCATCTGATATAATATGGAAAGAATAGATGACGCCACTTTACAGCCTTCTATTTAAATGGTGGGAGTTTTGTATTTTACCAAAAAGCTTTGTAAATAAATAAAAACACAATTTTAAAAATAAATTTCAAACATTGTGTGATAGTTTCATGTACTTATCACCTATTTTGTGATAAAAGGAAGGGCAAGATAGTGTAAATGAGTTTAATCTCATCCTATGATTGTGGTTGTACATTAAAGTGAAAATTTTTATAATAACTGCTTTTAGGCATATACTTTTCACCTAATAACAAACATTCATGAGACAGAATAACAGTGGTTAAAAATGTTTAGTATCCTTTGGTACCTAGGTATCCATTGCAACAGTAACCGTTAAATATTATGTGTCTACTACACTATGCCGAGCTTAAAAAGTTGATAATGTAAGTTTAAGAAACAAAATCTAATTTCTTTTAAACAAATACAGAAAAAATAAAAAGGAACTTTAAACATAAAATTGTACTTTCTTTTATTCAATTAAGAGGGACCTGTATATATTAAAATTTGCCTGGTCTGCCCAGTAATTAATTTTGATCCTTTAAAGAATGTACTAAATTATTAAAAGAAATAAAAGTACCACAAATGTAAACCTTATTTCTTTTAATAAATCACAAATACACAAACATTGTGGAAATCATCTAAAAGAGTTAAGATTGCCTTACTTTTCTCACTGCTATTTCCTAGAAATTTTCATTTTCTCTTATTCATAATTAATATACTATTATTTATTCGGTTACCTAACAGTACGTCATAAGAAGCACCTAATTTAAATATAAAATACTACTACCTAAAGTAAAAAAGGCCGGGTATGTTACCCTTAGATTTGCAAGACAAAACCATACAACCTCTACTCATTTGTTACGATATTATAAACAATAAACACAAAATTATAGTCACAATTTAATAAACACTAATCACTAAAATAAGAAGGTTTTATCGATCCTAAAAACTTCTGCAACCACAAAATATAATCACACAAAGCAAAACAATCAAAACTAGCCACGGCTCTCATAAAAGTATAATGTGTTGCCTAACTACACACTGTTTTTATCAGCTAAGTGTGTAAGTAATTTAACACAATAAATTTCGTTGTGTGCACCAAAATCAGCGGGGCCAACTCTATTGATTATTTTCATACTGGGCTGGACATTTTTGATCCAGAATGGGCCATAGCATTGGGCTTCCATAGACCTTTAAACTTCCTTGGCTTAGATGTTATTCTGGGATTTACTTGTACACCCCGTGATGCTTGGCTGTCTGTTATTTTCAGATCCGCTTGTTTTTATAAGCCCCTTCTGTTATTTTTATTACAGTGCAGTAAAGCATCTATTTCCGTTTAAAAATACAGAACTGTTTGTTCCTAGTGGAATGGAGGATTGTGAATTCCTCATATCACTGTACACGCCCGCTCAAGTTCCCTGCTCGATTTGAAACCATCTGTATATCAGACGATGTCTCAACCGACTGAATCTATTACCTCCTAGTTTTTCTTTGGGGAATGTTGGAAAATAAAATTTATAAAGAAGACAACAACTTAATCAAAGAATCAATGAGGCTTTTGCAGAAATAAAACCATTACACATCATAAATGCCTTAAGATCCATTCGAAAAAGATGTCAAAAATGCATTGAAAACAACGAAGGGGCTTTGGAACATTTGTGATATTTCGCGTAATTTTTTCCTTAATCTGAATCTTTTATTTTCTTCGTTTCTAGGATATTAGCCTTTGCTTCATAGCCTTAACCTTATGTTGTTTAAAGTAATAAAGTTTAAATAGATTGCATTGAAAACCAATATTATCCATGATGTGTTATATTTTTGAAAAAAGAAATTATTATGCCATCTTTCTGAATAAAATATATAGGGTATTTCATGAGGCTGTCCCAGAATATGTGTGGACAATCTCTCGGAATCTAAAGAAAACCTAAAAATATTATGACAAGTTCCCATAAACTTTTTTCCTATGACCCTCCCCTACGGAGATACAGGTGCATAACGGATTGTTCCCGAAAATCGTTTTGTTTAAATAACTTTTAAAAATACTGGGCGTAATTTAATATTTTGTTAATATGATGGTTACTAGATAAGTCTTCTTAAAATGAACCCCAATAAAACATATTTGGCTTATTTAGTTTGCCAGGGACGGACTAGCTGTGACACAATAAGAGCAATTTTTTAATACCCTGTATGATAGGCTCAACAATATTATTTTTTGGATAGCTTTAACCTTAAAGTAAAAAAAGGTATTCTTGATTGACATCGATAAAATCAACTGTTTACGAGATATAAAATATCATAGTTGGATTTTTTTTTACATTATATAAGTGTTTTCTAATTGTATCACAATGTTTAGGCAAGCAATTCTTGGGTCCATTATACTGGAAAACTTCTTGAACGTATGTCCTAAATGTCTTCACCGAGATACAGGGTGTGGTAAATTTTCAAAATCAATCATTATTATTAATATCTGTTATACCACTTTAAATATTTTAATAAAATTTGGCATACATGTGCAAGAAGCATTTTTAATGTACCACATTTATTTTTATTGCAAAGAAATAGGCAGGTCAAATTCTGTACAGGCCACTGGTGGAAATAAAAAAAAAATGTGGTACTACGCCTTCTTGACCATAGTATATGTATGCCAAATTGTATTTAAAAATATCTAAAAGTGATGTACGAATATTAATAATAAATAAATTTATTACGAACACCACCACTGTATATCTCAAAAGTTAAGAGTTTAGGACATACTCGTATGGATTATATTCTTCATGGACCCCGAAGTCTTCCTAAATATTGACGTACAATTAGAGAGCACCCTAATATAAAGATTGCCAAAATATGATATAATATCTTATCAAACGGTTGGGCCTTTATCGATGAAAATACACTTTAGATTTAAGCTATTCAAGGAAATGATATTGAGCCATCATACGAAGTGTTAAAATGGAAATGTATTATTGTGTCCGGAAATTCAGCAACTAAATAAGCCAAATATGTTAATTGGGTTCGACTCATATATAAAATATTTAATTGCCCAGTATTAAACAAAAACACAGAGGCATCCCATGCTCTAATAGATCATGGTTAGGGTGTATTTTAGGTTTTCTATTAATTCAAGAAACCCGCATATTCTGGGACACATGTATACATATTCTAGAAGCAGCATTTATTTAACATTTTTCTGTATCTCTTTTCATTAAGAATATATAGGGCCATTCTAAAATTGACAATTTTTTAAATACTATTTTTTTACTAGCACTAACAGTTAGGGAGACACCCTATAAAGGTGTCGAAAATGACATCCTGTATATAAAAAATCCAGATATATCTTTTTTTGCTTTACTTGTGTTACGACGAATAACCCTTTGCAATGCCGGATCCGACCCAGACGTGATGCGCCCAGTCCGGCTGCTGCGTCTGGAACAAAGTGCCCTCCATTATTTTCCCAGATTTACGCCTGAAAATTGTTTCTGGATGGATTCCTTCCTAGCGAGATCTAAGAGAGGCGTGGCGCAAGCATTCGGGTTTAGTGTCCGGCCGACTAGAGGACTGCTGAGTAATAAAATCTGCTGGACTTTAGGTGGTGTACGAAGGCCATAAATAAAATGCCCAACATTGGATTTTAAAATCTGGAAACGTAATTGTCGACGATGGTCTTTAAAGAAGTTCGGACAACCGTTTATATTAGTTTTTATTTTATTTGCTTTAAATATAAAGCACCACTTTTTTTCTTCTTTGATGGCTTATTAAATTGATGTAAGGGCTAAAAAAAGCTAATTAATAATTCCTATTTTATTTGTAAAAAGTACGTAACGCAGATGTTTATGTTCGGTGTGTAATAATAAATATTAAATAAGTTTAAGTGAGCAGTTCTTCCCCTTTCCCTTAACTTTTGAACGGACTAGATATCGAAGTCGGGTAAAATTTAAGTAAAATAATGACCAAACTACTTTTATAACAAGCAGTATTTATGGACACGCCTAGTGCCTAGGGCACTATCAGCTTTTGTTTCAAATGGAAAGAAAGTGGTTCATATAGCACATCTTTTTTTGGGGCAATTTAATCATGATATTAAGTAAACTAAATTCGACTTTGCCTAAGTTGGTACTTTGCTCTTTAAGAAAGTTAGAGCTTAAAATTAAATAAATTCCTTTTCTTTTTTTTTTAAATAACTATATGAATTTAAATATATATTTTTTTTTTAAATTAAGGTTCCAACTATCTTATTTTATTTAATTCTCTACAAAATCAATTATTTTGTTTTTTGTAAACTAAACAGAAAAAAGTTACAGAGCACAGAATAAGGGAAGAAATTTTTAATGAAGGAATAATCCGAATAATTTACTTTTCAACAGTGATACAATTTTTATTCTATGTAATTTCGACTTTAAATAAAAGAATATCACGGTTTACATACTAAACATAATTAAACCTTATTAAAACAGTGTTTTATTGTAATTTATTGTCGAAATAAAATAGAATAAAAACTGTATCCTTAATAGTATTAATTTACTGTAAGTAAATTAATACTATTATTCCATCACTACAAATTTCTCCCCTTATTCTATGCTCTGTAACTTTATTTATGTTAATCTTAGAAAAAAAAACGTAGAAAAACGATTTTGTAGAGAATTAAATTTTGTAAGATAGTGAAAACCGAAATTTGAGAAAAAAGTTTTTTTATATAGTTATTTTGAAAATAAGATTTTTTTCCTACGTATTTTAAATGGATTGCAGGACCCCCTATGTGCCAGCTCAGGTTTGAGATATTGAGGCTTAATATTTGGAGATTCTTTTGTTATGTCAAAGAACCTTTAATTTAATATATATATATATATATATATATATATATATATATATATATATATATATATATATATATATATATATATATATATATATATATATGTCGACAACCCTTGAGAGTAAAGCAGTTGCCTTATGAATACCTACCAGGATATTTTTTTTTTCTTTTTTATTTATTAAGAAGCCCTATGCCTAAAGGAACTCCACCTTTGTTATTATTTATAACAAGGCTCAAGAAGTTTAATTTTATTTATTATATTGCAGTTGGGGGAAAATACTGCGTTTCCCCTTTTATTAAGTCAGTTTTCAGTCATGCTGCACGTCACCTACTTGGAATTGGCAAAAGAGCTCATTCGAAATTCACATATCCGTGAACTAAAAATGGAAGCCATTTTTCATTAACGTGTTGTTGTAAGCAACTTCTGACTTGATTTGCGTAATACATCTTTCATGGCGCACATTAACATCTTAACCTGTCGATACTATGATTGGTTGTTTTTGGAATTCTTGACGAGATGGCGCTAGTTGTTTCTAACGTCTCATCTGTATTAGGTTACAGGTGTTCAAGTAAGGCAACTGCTTTACTCTCAAGGTTGTATACGGCCTACATTCGGTGTGACCATCCCCAACAAGGTGAAACACTTGTAATCGGATTGGCTGACCCGGGTTATCCATTTACTTGGAGGCCTCGTAATTTTAAAACAAAACCTTAGTGATCATCCTACCAGGATATTTTATTTTCTTTATGTATTAAGGAGCGTCTATGCCCAAAAAACTCCACCTTTTTGTTATTATATATATATGTTAATCTAAAAAAAAACTGAATTGATTTTGAGATTAAATTTTAAATAGTGAAAAAATTAGAAAATTTTATTTATGTAGTTATTTTGAAAATAGATTTATTCTACTATTTAAATATTCAATAAATTCAAACTATTTAAATGACTTAATATTTGAGACTTAATTTTTGTCAAAAACGCTTTAGATTTAACTACTAGTGACAAGCTATATATACTCATATAACATATATAACATAGTTTATAAAATTTATTTTATCCATTTATTTATCAATAATTATAACCGTTTGAGATAATATCATTCTTATGAAACAGAGAATTTTAGTTTTCTTTAACATTTATAAAGGGAAGCCTCTCTATGCAAAGGATACTTTACCAATCGCAATATTTGTTAGTCCTTTGTAAAATCAATGCCATGCGCAAGTTGTAATTTTTGTAGATTATATTGAGTATCCAGGGTGTAAAATAACGTTCCCGATTTTTTAGTTAATCCGTTTTCAGATCATAGGTTAGTTTTAACGTCACCAGTTTGCCCAGGTCCAGAAGGAGCTCATTAATTGCAAATATTCCTGTACTATTTGGGAAGCCTACTTTTTGAATTAATGCGTGTAAATATTGTAAGAATTACAGACTATACTCTTGTAAACACCATAAAATGGCCAACGATTACGTCAACAATCTTAACCTGAATGCATTTGAATTGTGTATGTGGTTTGGAAATGACGAGCATCGCTGTTGAATTTATACTGTTCACAGATAGGTTTGGTTTATAAGCAACTGCTTTGTCTGCAAGATTTTCTGGTCTACATTGTATGACATAGCAATAAAAACCTTTAATCGTTACTACCCGGGTTACAATTTAATGGAGTTTCTTATTTTACAAAAAAAAGCCTTGGAATTAAAAAAAACCTAAGAATTTATACTTTCAAACATTATTAAGTACTCCTATAGGTCAGTTAAAACTCCACCTTGTATGTTTTATTTATAATAAAATATAGTAATTAATATATTATATATATATAATAGTATATTTATGAACCATATAATATATATATATATATATATATATATATATATATATATATATATATATATATATATATATATATATATCAACCTGGTCAATTAACTATCATATGGGTCTAATGTAGGAGTTACTCAGTATTAATGTTCTGCACATCACTAAATCAGATTTTAATCGAATTTTGACCTTTTTTGTAGGTTATTTTATAAAAAAGTGTAAATGTGAAAACAATTTAAATAACAGACTTGTAAAAGAATTAATTTTCTACAAAAAAGTCTTTTAAAGCCAATCGCTAATATTGATATTTCTCGAGATATAGAGCAATGACTTTTATTTTAATATCGAAGTTTATAAAAAATTTAAATTGGTTATTCTCAAAAATTTCATTTTATCAAAAAATTATTGCTCTGTATTTCGAGAAATATCAATATTTATAGAAAAAAAAAAAATTTATAAGTTTATCATTTGAACTTTTTTATAAATTGAGCCATTTATGAAATAACTTTAAAAACGCAAAATTCGACAAAAATCATTTTTAGTGCCCCGTTCAATCGTACAAAGCACATTACAGCCATGGCGCAATAGGTATTTTTGTAGAGCATTTAGTCCTGAGTAAATCCCACTTGGGTATTTTAAATAAATAATCTTTCCACGATCTGAGTTAATGTTGAAAGCTTAAATTTTTTCTTTTTTTTGCACATAACCAATAAAGTTTAGTTTTAAAAGTGAAAATAAAAAGATGTAAAAAATGCTCCAGGATACATAGAAACCATCATACATACATAAAATTTTGTAGATTTGCTTGAAAGGCCTAACAGATTATCACATGTGAATATAATGCAGATCAAGTAATATATTACGTACAGTATTACACACATACGTGCTGAAATGATAACCACCTTATTTTTAAAGTCGGCTAAAAAGTAGTTTAAATTAAGCATTTCAAAATTCAAAGCCTCATAACCACTAAATGTTCGTTGTCCGCCTCTTAACTTTGTCTTGTAGTAGGTTTGTGGTTAACAAACTTTTGACTAACAATAGAATTATGAAATTTGATAACTTTAAGCAGGGTGGGAGTTGTGGGGTTTATAAAACTTTTTGCTTTGCTGCATTTGCTACTTATATACCTTTTTGAATATGCTATGACAATAACAGCAAATAAAAATCTTTAATCTTATACCGCGTTACTAAATATATAATAAGTTGAGTTTTTTTAATAATATACAGGGTGTCCCAGAATATGCGCGCAATCTCTCGGAATCTAATAGAAAACCTAAAAATATTATGACAAGTTTCCATAAACATTTTTCATCTGACCCTCCCCTACGAAGATACAGTAAACCGGATGCCCTTGAAATCGTTTTATTTAAAAATTTTAAGATACTAGGCGTAATTTAATGTTTTGATATGATGGTTACTAGATAAGTATTCTTAAAATGAACCCAATAAATCATATTTGCTTATTTAGTTTGCCAGGGACGGACTAGCTCTGACACAATAATAGCAATTTTTTTAATACCCTGTATGACAAAGGCTCGAAAATATTATTTTTGGATAGCTGTAACCTTAAACTAAAAAAAGGTATTCTTGATTGACATCGATAAAATCAACTGTTTAAGAGAAATAAAATATCATAGCTGGTATTTTTTTTGCATTATACAGGATGTTTTCTAATTGTACGTCAATATTTAGGGAAACAATTCCTGGGTCCATTTTAAGAAGAAAATTTCATGTAAACTTATGTCCTAAACGTCTTAACTTTCGAGATACAGGGTGGTAAAATTTTCAAAAATAAATTATTTATTATTAATATCTGTTATACCACTTTAAGATATTTTAATCAAATTTAGGCATACATGTACGATGTATCAAGCATTTTTAGTGTACCACATTTTTTTTATTTGCAAAAATAGGTAGGTCAATTCTGTACAAACTGGTGGAAATAAAAAAATGTGGTACACTAAAAACTGCTTCTTGATACATAGTACATGTATGCCAAATTTCATTAAAAATATATAAAGTGTATTACAGATATTAATAATAAATGTTATTTTTGAAAACCACTCTGTATCTCAAAATTGAGACGTTTAGGACATACGTTCACATGAAGTTTTCTTCTTAAAATTGACCCAAAAATTGTTTCCCTAAATATTGACGTACAATTTAAAAAATGTAAAAAAAAAACCAACTATAATATTTTATTTCTCGTAAACAGTTGATTTTATCGATGTCAATCAAAAATACCTTTTTTTTAGTTTAAGGTAAAAGCTACCAAAAATAATATTTTCAGCCTTATCAAGGTTATTAAAAAATTGTAACTGTGTCGGCTAGTACTCCGGCAAACTAAATAAGCAAATATATTTTTGGGATTTTTGAATCTAGTAACCATCATATTAAAAAAATATTAAATTACGCCTAGCAAAAAGTTATTTAAACAAAAACAATTTCCAGGGGCATCCATTATGCACCTGTATCTCCGTAGGGTGGGTCATAGGAAAAGTTTGTGGGAACTTGTCATAATATTTTTAGGTTTTCTATTGGATTCCATGAGGTTATTCTGGGATACCCTGTATAAAAAAGTAAAGCAAAGCTCAGAGTTTCTGCTAATTTGTGACGTATCCCAAACAAGGTCTTAACATATTTGTTTATTTTTGTAAAATCATTTTTTCTACAAACGTTTTAAAAATTAAATTTTTAACAATACTATCTAGATGCCTTAAGAATATTACTTTAAAGCACTAGTGCCTTAAAGTAAAATTTTAAAGCACTGGTGTTAAAAAGGAAATGTCAAATTTTAAAAGGTAACGTCAACGATTATTTATTTACTAACATTTTTATTAATTGTACAATTTAAACAATTTGAAAAACAAATTCCTTCCACAGTTTTAGCATTTTCCGTAGTTGAGGTGGATTGAACAGAAAAAACCGCAATTTGACCAGCATCAACAAGGTTGTTAGAATTCATTAATAAATGCCAACATCAATAATTTTATAAAACGTAAAACTTTTTTTCCAATTTTTAAATAATTAAATTTTTAATTGCATTATTGCGTTTGTAGAAAAAAAAATATTGTATGATATTTGTGTTCAAAATATGTTTAAAAAAAATTGTCATACAAACATTCTGTACATAAAGATACATCCACTCTGTCTATTTCTGCCTTTTTAGGTTTAATCAATGACGTATCAGATTTACTTTCCAAAATTTTACCTTCCTATATTCTTGCGACAGTAGATAATGATTTTAGCAATTGTTGTAAGATGGTTATCTGTTTGCAATTTTTAAAATCAACCACAAGAAATACCAAGAAAACAAAAAGATTTTGACTTTTTAATTTGCCAAGCTTGTCACAAAATATATATTACAAACATATGCCAGACAAGTAAAGATAAGGTACGTCTACTTGCTCTTCAGGTCCCCGACAGTAATGCTTGGATTAACGCACTTTTATCTCTGTCCTAAGGAAATTTATTAGATAACAAAACATTTCATATTACCATCTCTCTCAGACTTGGTCTGCCTGTGTGTAGACAGCACACCTGCGTTTGTGGCGAAAATGCTGATATTTATGGCCTACATGGGTTAAGCTGCAAAAAAAGCGCAGGGCGTTCTTCTAAACACAGTCAGATAAATGACATTATCAAGAGAGCTCTGATTTTAGCTGAAAATCCTTCTGTGTTAGAACCTCTTGGAATTTGCAGAAGCAATGGAAAATGTGTTGATGAAATGACCTTAATTTTCTGAAAATATGGAAAACAATTACTTTGGGACGCTATTTGCAGCCATACACAATCGTATCTGGATAAAACTTCGAATTTAGTAGGTGCGGCTGCTCGTCTTGCCAGAAATAAAAAGCATTTAAAATATAAAGAGCCTAAAGACCGCTTTATCTTCATTCCTTTTTGCCGTGGAAACGTTTGGTCCTTTGGGTGATAAGGCAAAGGGTTTTATAAATGAAATTTGCAAAAAAATTCCATGCAATAAATCTCGGAGTTTCAATATCCAATTCCATTATCCAGTGAACTTAATATCAATAATTACCGATATTTGATTTTCGATTTTCGATTCAAACAAAACGATCTTTAAAAAACAGGTAGGTTAGTTACAACATTCACAAACAAAAATTTATTTTTCAAATGGGTCCTACCCACTCGCAGAAATTTCAAAAAGAGTAGAAAATGACAATCGAAAATGAAAATATTCGATGTGGATGATTTTTAGGCATCATTAGGGGCAACATACCGTTTTTAAGTACTGGTTGATAGCAGTTCTTTTTCTCACCATTCTAACTTTACTTAACCCGCTTATCCTTGCCAAAACGAAACGCTTTACGTATGCCACGCGTGTGTCAACTTACCTACTAATCATTTAATACACTTTTAAGTTTAAATCAAATGTAAGGTCTTTGGAGAGTTAGGAAATAAGTCGAAAAGATAAGATATTAACCAAACTTTCCATTCAATAAGAATTAGCAGTCAACTGTAACAAGTGAATATTTTTCCTATGATTTAAATTAAATCGAAAAATCTGCAATTTAAAAAGTCGTTAAACCATAGC
Organism: Listronotus oregonensis; assembly: GCA_019359885.1. Classification (NCBI taxonomy): domain Eukaryota; kingdom Metazoa; phylum Arthropoda; class Insecta; order Coleoptera; family Curculionidae; genus Listronotus; species Listronotus oregonensis. The sequence continues at coordinate 94,258 of JAHBCN010002212.1, forward strand.
AAAAAAAAACATCACAAGAACCAAAACAATAGAAAAGTAGCAAATCTTCCATTATTTTAATTTGACACTTGACATAACCATTATAACCGCTCCTACCGACTAGTGGCGATAGCGGTGGATACTGGGTACAAAGTAATGACGTAATACTGACGTCATAACACCTTCCTCTACGTTACCGCTTCTCGCCAAAATAAACCGGTATGTTAACTGTCCTTACAACTTTCAATGCGGTATGTCGCCAAAATTTGTTTATTAAGATTCTCGCCCATTAGAGCGACGCGGCGCGATGCGGTGGATGCAATTAAATGCATCAGGGATACTTTACATGTAATTAAACTGAAGCCCGCCCATCTAGGCGATGCGACGCGACAGCTCAGACAAGTCGGTAGAGCAAGCAAGCGACAATGTCGCGTCGCGCCGCGTCGCTCTAGTGGGCGAGAACCTTTATACTGATGTCGTATGCGACACTGTGTTTTTGAGATTAAAAAATAAACTGTCGGAGGACGCGGACGGTTTCTGTGTGGGTATAGTTTCACCATAATCATATTTAGCTTAAGTTCTATCAGCAGCCTATTTACCGAACTAATGGCTTTTCTAAATACAGCAATTTCTTCGTTGCCCAAAGTTATTAAATCTCGTAATGCTATTTTAAAATTAAAGTTTGCAAACCATAAACTAAGTACAAGCCGGAGTTAATCGGATATTAAATTATTATTCGACAGAAACTTCATACCTGCGGTTTTCGTCATGAACGAAGTATAAACGCAAACTTAATTTAAAGTTGCAAAGCTGACCTTTCAGTTAATTGTATTTCAAAAGCATTAGTATGATCACATTCCTACTACTTTTGTAGGTTAAGCTATAAGGAGAAATAACTTAATAAGGTCAAATTAAAAAAAAAATATCAGGCTGTAAGGATCTACGAGCAATGAGTATTCTGCTATGTGAGCACAAAGTTCTAACAAAACCAAATACCATTTTACCGTATACTAGCCTAGTTCCTAAGATGGACATACATTATTATTAGGACTTCATCAATACATAAAATAAATAATTATATTCTGAAAAAATCAAATATTTTTGTTTAATTAACCTATAAGACTGTCAAAAAAAAAGACACATGTTAGGACAAGATTTAATCACTAGCGGCACTAGCAAACCTTAGGGTAACGTTCAAGCTGACATGGGACTGCCAAAAAGAACTGAAAGTCCTAGGAACCCACAGGGTAAGTTTCCTGTGGGCACCGGGAAATTCGGGAATAGAAGGCAACGAAAGATCGGATGAGCTAGCGAGACAGGGATCATTTACCCCATACTTTTGATCAGAACCTGCCCTTGAAGTGACTAAATCCACAGCACAAAGGCAAACTAGGGAATGTATTCGAAAAATGGTTCATAAAGGGCCCATTCAAAAGAACGAAGAAGGATTTAGTCAGACAAAGTAGGAAAAGACTTCGCATAACAGTGGACTGCTAAGAGGGCACGATAACCTGAGAGGACACCCACACAAAATAGGCTCATACAATGGGCACCCAAGTTGCAAAGTGTGCGATGAGGGGGAAGAAACAGCCTACAGGACGATTTGTAAAAAAACCTTTAAATTGTCCGTTTTCTTTAATGTACTGTTGAGGGACAATCTACACAATTTACAAAAAAAAAAAAAAAATTAAATTTAGAATTCTGAAATTCCTAAAAAATACTATTTATATCTGCACCTATTCTCTGTATTCATAATATATATGTTGTAGGTGAATTTTTAAAAAAGACTCCAAATTTTATTGTTCTGTTTACGCAAGCTTTTGTTTTTTTTTCGAAAAAAGTAATTAATTTCTATTAAATTTGGGCTTATTCTAAACAATTTTCACCTTTTCTTTAATTGTCTTATTGGAGAATGAAGGTGAGTTCCTTACTATATACGAGTAGTTTACGATTCGTCGTTGTATCGTAACTTTTAATCAGACATAACAGAGAAATCATTAATACCAAAGATAATAAAAATAAAGTTAACGATTTAAAATTTT